>CAEGAE010069070.1:0-33092 GCA_903067095.1 Girardinus metallicus | reverse complement strand
TATATATATATATATATATATATATATGTGTGTGTGTCAGGAGTGTTGAAGACTGAGAGACTCAACATACATTTATTTCTTGCTGCTGTCTGTTTCAGTTTTCAGCAATCATGAAAATGCAGTCCAGTTTGTATTTCACCAATAGCAGTGTTGTGGTGCATAATGCACACAATGCAAAAAGAAACAAAAACAATAAACAAGAATTATTCTGCTTAGATTAAACTTAATGTTTTGTGTCAGAGTGAGGGGGGGAGGGTTTACATTTTCACAGGGAAAAATCCACATACTGCTCCAAAAAAATAAAACGCCTCATTGCAACTATAAAAAATGTGTAGTTGTGAAAGCTGCAATGTACATCTGCAGCTTAGTGTTATACAACAGAGTACAACTTGCTCTAATAAGGCCATGATTTTACATAAACCAATAGGTTATATAAAGTTTACACTCATACCACAATGTGTATACACTTAACAATTCAGCAAGCGTCATTCTATTTAAAAAATAATAACTCAAACAACTCAACATGGATGCAAAACAAATATTCACACGTGTATACTAAACAGTCAATTTGAACAGTTTTCCTCCCCTTATAAAAATAGCTTAAAAATCTGACACATAATTTAGTACAGTGTACAATTCTCTCTTTTCTTAATATTTTGCTTCTAAAATAGTTTAATAAGAGGCTGGTATATTACTCCACTGCTCTTCCTTTTCTCCCTTGACAATGCCACACAAATGTTACACAAAATGCTCTTAAAGGCAACCAAAAGCCCCAAGTTGCTAAAGCTTGGATCCTCGTGTTCTTCTTTGCACGCCGTTTTCGGAAGTCAAAGTAAACCAAGGTTTTAAAAAGTCACAGTTTCAAAACCACACAAGTTTCCATCATACTCTTCCTAAGATTTAAAGACCTTTCATTAAGATGCCAGATGAATGTCTGGAGTTACTGGAGTTTTCAGTGGCTGTTTATAACACAACATATTGCACCCCCTCCTCCAGTTTTACTTTCCCTTAGTTAGCCATTTGTAGTTTTTCAGCCATGGTGGGGAAACTATGGTTGGTTTGCTACTGGAGCAAAGACCTTGACGAATTTACCATCTTGTTATACTCCATATGCTACGATGTTTATCCCATATCTTCACATAGGTTAGTGTAAAATTAAAATAAATATGATAGATAACATAAACATGCCTAATAATTAGAGATGTTCTGATTCCTGATAATTTTGACAAAAATTGTTTCAACCCTTTGCTTCCTAAAAAAAAAAAAAAAAAAAAAACTTCACTAACACCCAGAATAACTATGATGAAATTTGAGATTTTTGTTGGGAAAAAAAAAAAAAAAAGTAAGTCATCTGGGAGGATGTGACAATTAGAGGACATAGCTAATTACATGCTGCTTAAAGCAGTTGAAAATTAAAAATGAAAGTTAATCTGTTTAAAAAGAAATAGATTTAGTTGTATACTCCTCAAGGAGAAATATTTAAACTGTAAATAATTTTCTTAAAAAAAATAAATAAAAGGTGTTAATTGAAATGTAAAATACAGCTGACAAAATTATCAAGTTGGGATCAAAATCAAGTTTACTAGTCAGAAGATTGACAAACTAATTCAAACCTGCTGAAAAATTTACGGTAAACTCAATAAGAACAGACATCGGCCAATTCAGTCCCTGCTTCAGGCTTTACCAAATTTTAATACATATGTTTAAAGTCGCTTTAAAGTTCTGTAAAACAACGCAGAAATGAATAATTAGATCTCTCTAACATTATGGATGTTTTAGTTTCTACTGTTCTTCCAGTTCTCCCATTTCTGATTAGCGACAATTATTTTGTCACAGCTAGTGACTGTAGGTCATTGACAACACAGCTGACCAAGAAAGCTATGCGACTAACAAAGCATCACGTTGAATAAGCAATTTTATCATTTTTCTCCGACTCAACATAATGGTTGTTACTGACGTGTTTTTGTTTTCTGGCTAAGTTAGCTAAATGCTAAGCTACTAGCATCTTTACGCTTCGTTTCGAAATGATTTGCCCCAACATTTCGTTGTTAAAAGACAAACTTAGAAAAAAAAAATGTTCTCCCGCTTCAGAAATATTGTTTTTGGAGTTGTAAAACGCAATGCCATTGCTCCCCATTGTGAGCAGAACACCACTGGGTGAAAAAGGATTCAAAGCTAAACAGAAATTTCACTTTAATCAACAAATAACTTCATGCAAACTAGCATCGTTGTTCAAGTTTTGTGGAACTAAATAGGCCATAATTATAAAAAAAAAAATGGCATGGAAATCAAACAGTGTAACTGCGGACAATAGATCAACACTAGATATCAATATGTATATTAAGGACTCAAAAAGTTGATTATTTAAAAAAAAATAAAACCCAAGCACAGAAACACCCATATAAACGTACCTTTCATCGGGACTGGGACATCCCCGATTATAGATGTGATATATATTCTTATTATTTTACAATTAGTAGGAATAATTGTTGCTTTTGTTTTTAAAATAAAAGCATATAGAGCATGTTTAACATTTGTGTGTTGATATTTTGAAACCATGGAATATTTAGGGCTATTATAAGCAATCGATCTCAGTCTCTAGACTGTTGGCAGCCATTTAGTTCAGACTTTCCTGGGAAGAGACATCTTGTGCACAGAAACTTCATCCACAATCTTGTGCAATGGGCAATGGCAAGATCATTGAAAAGGCGAGGCAGGAAGACAAGAGCATGCCCCAAAGGCAGGGCAGACACATTAAACACAGAAGCATTTAGTATCGCACCAACCAAAAAAAACAAAACAAACAAAAACACAAGAATCCACAATTCAGTGTTTTTACACACAGAAGCATTTTGGGAGTCTTAGGCAGGTCATACCAGAACAGATAAAAAGTGTAATACCAGTGGTGAAAAGAAAAAATAATAAAAAATATCCAACAACAGGCAGGAGTCATTGAACAGATTGTCACTTTTCCATGCTCCGCACACAGGCATGTTTTTTTTTTTTTTTTCCTTTAAACAAGACAAGCAATAAACCATCATTCCCAGTTATAATTTACGAGCTAAACAACACTGTACACGCACGAGAACAAGAAACACAGTCCCTCACAAACACACCTCCCATTGAACCATGGGACGCAAGTTATGGTGTGAGCGGTAAATAGCTTGTCCCCTGATACCAAAGGGTTGCAAAAAACGCAAACAGAAGGAGTGATATAAACCCTCAGCATTTGTAAGGACACTTGAAGAAAGATTGTTTTGTTTGGATTGAGTAAATGCAGTTGCTATGTACCACTGTGTTTGCTGGTTATAGCTTTTAAAAGCATATAAAATAATAACTCTGTTGTTTATGACAAAAATAAATAACTGAAACATCTTGCAGCAGTTGTTAAAAAAGGTCACTTAATGCTTGTGTGTTTGTAGTAGTATGTAAAAGATGCAAACGCAACAGCACAAGGAACTAGCCGTAAAAGCCTTTAGCCTGAAACCATCATGCATTGCCATAGAAAAGACCAAAATGCATCCTCAGCAAACATAATTTCCATCATGCCAATATAAAGACTTAACTGTATACAAACAGTACAGCATCCCAAGTTAGATTACGGATTACTCTTGGTGAGTCTTCCAATCCGGACGAACCCCCAATCCAGGTTTGAATACCAGAATAGTGACTGAAATATTTAAGTGCCTCAATCCTGAAACATGTCGGACTTCAGTGGCAGAGGCCGTCAGATAATGGCAGTAAATGTTCTGAGAGTTCAGCACAGGCTTTGTTGTTCACAAATATTTGCCTCTCGTATTTCATTTTGCATCTTTTCCTGGAAAACAGCAGAATGTTTAACAACTAGGCCAACACTTAAAATGACACCCTGTGTTGTTAATCTGTGCACTGAACACTTTATGTTCCCCTGAAGTCAAGTATTGGCTTTGTAAGGAATTATGAAGGGATTCTAAGTGAAATTACTGAAGAAGTACTCCGTTTTTAAATTTGTTTCCAAGGAGTGATCGCTGTTTTACACAAAAAGGACACTTCAAATAGCTAAAACCATCATGTTAAAGCGTCAAAACCAGCAGTGCCCAGGCAACATCCCCATTCAGCAAACCCGAATGAACAATGAACACTTGCAGCTCACAGTAACACTGAAATTTTCAGAAAGGGGGTTTTTCCAACCCCAGAGGGGGATCCATATAAAGGTTTCTTAGTGCGCAAAAATGTTTGATTTTCCCCAAAAGATTTTGTAAGAAACAATGTTTCTTCTGACCAAACTTTTCTAAGTTTGGTCAGAAGAAACTATAGGTTATAGATTCTATAACCTATAGTTATAGGAATCCCCCCATACAGCAAAGTAATAAGAAATACTACAACTTTTCTTTTTGATTGTATTTGCACTGCCAGAAAAAAAAAATGCAGTGATTGCATAGCAGCTGTCAGACGATCATTGTGGCAATGTCAGTTATGCTTGCAACATTCACCAAAATGAAGCCACAACAAAATCAGAGCCGGGTCTGTGTGTGTGTGTTGCGTTAAATAACTTTAAATAAGGCAGAGTTGGGGGAAAAAAAAACAAACATGTTTTCTGAAATTGCTGGTCATTTCATCCCTTCTCCATTTTGGCCAAATCAGACTTTTTTAGGTGTGACTGAGAAGTTCCTGTTAGAGAATTTATGAGAAGATTCAATTGTTTTAGTGAGTAGAGAATTTTTCCTGGATCTTCCATGACAAACATGGCTCCGGTTTTGTAAAGTTGCCTGAAACTTAAATTGTACGATATCACTCAGTGATTGTTTTACGTCTTGAACACGACTGAGACTTTGAATTGACCTCTCATACCAGGGCAACTTAAACAAGTTCAGCCAAGTTGACCTGGTGTGAGAAAATTCACAATTCAGATTATTTTTGAAGAGCCACCATTTGAGAGCTCCACCAGACGTTTTTGCCTGAATCCCACTCCACGCTTTTTGGACCGCTAAAAAGGTAAGAACTGTAGTGTTACTGGCCCATGTCAAAGTGAAAAGAGACAGATTTCCAGGAAGAACTGGAAATCTTCTCGTCCCCAGTGTTTTGAGTTAGCGAAAAAAAAATCTGATTAAAATATAAGAACCTGAAAAAATAAATCTCTTAAACAAGTAGTTTCCTAAACTAAATAAAAACATTGTTCTTTTAAATTCAGGGTAGAACCAAGTCACATCTCACTGATAAAAACATTGAGTGGTTGATAAATATTAGCCTGAATGATTAATTACAAAGGAGCACAATTTCATATGGTGACAATTTGTCCTCAAAATATTGGTACCGTTAAACTCTGCTATGAATGAACATTTAGATATGCTAAATATTTTATGTTTATTAAATTAGCAATGCAAGATTAAATTGAAAATTTTAACTCCTCCTTTACAACACATAAAAAGAATGTGTGATTCGGGACCGATGTCTGTTTACACAATATAATTGCATTATAAACCATGTCAGGACAGAATTGATGTTGTACCACTTTCTGAAGGGAATGTCGTGTTTCCTGGACATATATTACCCTGTACCTGATAATTGAGGCGGGTGGAGAAGAAATGGGCGTGAGAACTGATGGAGCAGTGAACTGGCCTGGAGCGTCTTTAAAAAACCCTGGAAGTTTAAGGTTTCTAAACTTCTATCTAAATGAAATACTTAAAATGTTGAGTCAATTTTTACCACTTGCTTCTCTACCTGATACACCATCACGAGTGTAATCTTGGATTTTTTTTCTGCAATTCTGAATTTCCTGCATATTTTATTTAGAAATCCTCTCGGTCAGGTAAGACTGGACTTAACTTCTGTTTCGCTTCATTTTGGTGAATGTTCTCAAATCTGTTGTGTACAGTTTGAGTGCGTCTCTAAAAACCAGACAATGACCAAGTGAACAACTGACTCTACCAATCTATATGCAACGGGGCCACCTACGTCCCCGATTGCAGACGGAGGGCTAATATTCTGAAGCAGGATCTTAAAAACACTCGTTAAAAGCAGCTCTGCAAGGAGGCCGCGGTTCCTGCAGCGCAAATATAAACAAAGAGAGGAATCCGCCTTAAACTGTTATGAGAACTATTAAAAAGGTTCCTGCAGCCTGAAACCACCTGTAATGTCACATTATCAGAAATTATTTTCTCATCTCTCCAAGCTTGTCCAATTTTATGAAGCTTTGGCTTTTCTTGCTCGTGGTGACATTTTATCCTCAGACTTGACAACTCCATTGGCAGCTCCTCCTAGCAAGACGAGTTGAGTGAAGAATTAGTAATTATAGCAGGTAAGCTGAGCTGCAGCAAGCAGGAAACACAGCATCTGTGCAGACTTACCCTTGGTAGTTTCTCTTTTATGAGGCTTGCTCTTTGGGCTTACTGTCTTCTTCTTTGATGCTTGGTTCTGGCTGTGCTCTCTCCACTTTTTTAACTGGAAATTAATGAACTTCCACATCATCCAGGCCTGCGTCAGACAGATGGCTGCTAGGCAGGTCATCCTGAGAGGATACAGTTTACTTTATTTTACTCCCATCTGGATGTTTGCTGAGTATACACTGAAGCACTGAGAGCTTTTTCTTGGGCATACCTGACTGTGAGCACATTAAAGTTGCCTTCTGCCAAGGAAAAACCGTGGTTTTCCGTACGGGGCAGACCAAAACCAAATGTCAGCACTGACAGCGTGAGGGTGAGGAGACGGGCAATGACAAAAAGCAGAGCCCACAAGGTGAAGCTGGAACCAAAAATAAATGGTTCTGTTAAATACCATTACCCCATATAAAAAAAATAAAATAAAAAAAACGGAACGAAAATAAATAAAAAAATACCCTTTTTGCTTGTTCTCGTCACTGAAGTAGAAAAGGCGTGAAGCGTGGAACAAAAGTTCGACCAGGTAGTGAGGGACCAGCAGCACCAGGCCCAGTCGGTGGAGGCTGAAAAACAAACAGGGACGGTAGTGAAGAATCAGCTAAAGACGGAAAACTCAACTTCGGGGTTCCAACGCATTTTTTAGGATGAAGTTTCACACTTTTCTGTACTTGAATTTTTCTGATACATTTTTAAGATACCGATATAAAAGTTAAATAAGACCCTTTTATTGAAGTCCTGCATTGAACACAGAATCTGTATAAACCTGAGGATGAAGGGGTGAACAGCTGGATAACGGTCAAATTAAAGATAGACTAGATGGACAGATGTGTTGGAAGGGATGCATGGACGGACTAAAGCAGAGGTATTCAACTCCAGTCCTCAAGAGGCCGGAGTTGGATGAGTCTCTGGTTCATCGACACGTGGACGGAAAAAGAGATGGCGAGATCAAGATATGGATAATTTGATAATGAATGGACAGATGATTGGCACATGGAGTTTCAAAGGGGTAGATGGATGTTTTGATGGATGGATAAATAGAAAGGGAAAGCTGGTTATTAAACAAATTCCATTTTAGTCCTTATTCCAAAATGTTGTGATGATTCTGATGATAACAATGGAAAAATGTAAGGTTTGTTGCTTAGTTTTTAAGTACCGCTAAACAAATAAACTTGATTGCTTGGGAAGATGGAAAAATAGATGGACAGATGAATGGACAGGTGAATGAATGAATGAACAGGAGGGCAAATCGGTAAAAGGATGAATGGTTGACTGGTCAGACTGCTGGATGAACAAATCAATAGATTGTTCAGTGGAAGGTTGATTGAACTGATGGACGAATGGATACCCTGTCAACTACAGTGAAGCATTAAAATGTACCACCTTCTATAAGCAGTAACTACAGAACAAGCCTGTGGGCTCGACAGCATCCCTGCATCTGAGATCAATAATGCTGAAGGAAAGAAGATGAGCAAAGAGAACAGACTCCAAAGACAGAAACAGTGAGGTCTGAGGTCAAAAAGCTTCTAGAAAGCTTCTGGTGTGGAAATCTACAGGCCAGGAAAAGGTGGCTGACCTGACTTTACAAATGAAGACAAACATAATGTGACTGCATGTACGGAGAAGAGGTTACTGCAGTAATGGAGCAACTATTACAACTTCATAAGTAATTAATTACTGAGATCAGATTAGTGTCAGTTAGCAGTCTTGTTGTCCTGATGTTAAACTTTAATGACTGAAAACGTCCAAACTATCTCTTTAGAAGCTGCTTAGATATCATAGGATTGATTTAATGACGATTTTTTTTTTATTCTTCTTGTAAAAATCTTAAAGCAAATAATTACCCCTCTGACTTACTTTAAGATGTAGGCACCAGAGATGTGGACAACATAAAGGCAAATGTAATAAAGCTGGCGGGGGATGTCCTCCTATGGAAATTAAACAAATAAGGATAGTTACTGTTAGTATAAGCAGAATTTCACATAAGCATAAAGGTAGGTAAACACAGCTAAGCTGGAAACAAAAGCAAATTTGAGTTTGTGAGACTTTTTTTTTTTAATTTTTGTCAAAAGATTGTTTTAATTAACCAAGTGGCAAAATTACATTTAGCTTTAAGGCTTTATGGGATATCCACATCTAAACAATATGACTGGGTAATTAAAATATTTAAAAATAAAACCAAGACATTTATTTGGTCCCAACTTACTTTGATAAATTGTATGATTAAAAGTGACAAAATAAAAAGATCTATCTAAACAAACCTGATAAAACTAATCTTAAAAATAATCTTTTTATTATTATATAATGGTGAAAAGCTGTTATTAAAAATAAATAAAATAAAAAAAATTTGCACAGAATTTTTTTCCCAGACCAACCTCACCTTTCGTACTTTTTGAAAGTACAGCTCAGGAAGTGCATGGAGCCAATAGGCAATTTGGCAAATGTAGAAGAATTTAACCTGAAAACTAAAGAGAAAACAGGTTGAGCAATAAACAAGAGAGTAATACATGCTAGTTTTACTTTACACATGTAGAAGATTTTTGTTTCTACTAACTAAAATTCAGAAAAACGCAGAGACAAGCTTAGAGACAAACATGAATGAGCAAATTTTGAATACTAAAAGAAAACGGAACACTTTGTTTAACAAAAGTAAAAACTCTGAAATAAAGCAATTTCAAACTGTGCTTCATCAGAGAATTTAATTAACTTGCAGATAAGCCTTTAACATCATTCCACAGTGTGACCTTATTCCACACAGCTCTCAAAAGCATCTTTACTTACACCATGTTAGTGTGTGGGTACCCCTCCCATAAGAAAGTGGGATTTGTCGCGAACTCCTCCTGTCAAAGTAAAAAGTTAAACCCCCATAAAGATGAAGCCTCGTACGACATGCAATAATGTTTTTGTGACTCCTGAGCCTTGTACCGCTGTTAGGATGCTGCAGCCCCAGATAAAGGAGAACAGGTAGAACGCTGCTAGCTGGCCAGACTCATTAAACTTGCTGTGTTTGGTCTTCGACAGGTGCAACCTCCTATTAATTTTCTGAAATGGAAAATAAACACACAATACGGACATAATTACACAGAGTGCAGATTATCATAGGGCTGTGGGCAGTAGTTATGAGAGAACAGTGCATGGAAAGTTCAAGAGAAATTCAACTGGAAGCAATAAACTAACAGCTTCTATTCGTGGCCTGATTAAAGTGAAAATTTTCATAATCTAAAACAATTCAAACTTACTATATATATATATATATATATATAATTTTTTTTTTTTTAAACAGACATTAATAAATAAATAACCGCTCCTGACAGACTTTGTGAGCAACATGTACACTCTTTCTTCAAAAGTAAAAATAAACAAGAATGACTGTAATAGCAAGGTTTTGAGCTTCATTTGTTTCAAGTTGAGTAGATTCACTTGAATTTGTATTGGTCCATGTAGCCCAAAGCATGGTTCCTTAATAAGAAAATAAGATAAGCCTGAAGCTTCTCTACTGCAGGTAATAAAATGTCTGCTAAGTACTTTACAAAACCCAGCTTAAAAAAAACCCAATTAAACCTACAGTGTCATTAGTTCTTTTACTTTTCCTTAATTTTAATAATGCAAGATTTTTAAAATGTAATAGTTTGTAGTCTCTTTAGCCTATTTTACAAACAACTGTATTTGTTATAGTAGAAGCTCAAATTAATAAGGAAAAAAATAGGCAGAAGCTGCCTGAGGACTTTTTTTTTTCTGATAAAAAAAAACAAAAAACATGTTTTTCAGAACAAGAGCATTACAACCAAAATTATTAACAATAGTGTGATTTTAAAAAACAATCTTAAAACATTCCATTGCTAACAAAGTACATTCATATTTCTGTGAGGCGTATGCATGATTGCAAGCACATACAAATAGAAAAATCCGACCACAAAGCTCATGAATCGGCCCTTTGAAGTGAAGTGTGTTGAGAAGGGTTCTTTTAAAAAGGAGCTGGATTACTGCAGTGTGAACAGGTTCATCTGATGGCTGTTTTAATAGATACACAGAAAACAGTCTTGTGAAGAGAGAAGGTGCGCTTTAAAGCATGGTCCATTTTTTTAATATTATAATATCTGAGTAAAAAAAAACATATCCTTCTACGATTGTTTGGTGAAGCAGACACGGAATAAGAACGAGCATCCTCTCTGTCGCTTTGCATTAGATCATAAACAGAAAGAGGCATTGAGGCCGATCAATTACAAACAGCACTCTACAATAAAGCCTGCCATGCTTTGATCATTTTGTATAAAGGGAGAAGAAGAAAAAAAACAGACTGTTTTTAGGCGAATAAAGCTTCCATCAGTCCTTATGAGTTACTTAAAAATATAAATATATGTGACGTAGAAAGCTTTTTCCTCAGGCATACATTTTCGATAAACAATTCGTGAGAAAAGTGGCGTCTAACTGTACTCACGTCGAGAATATATTCTTGAATCAAGGCGTGAAGGATGACTGCTATGAGCAGGTAGAAAAACACTGTAGTCACATCTTTAGGGCCATACTGATAAAGGTTTACTGGCTCGCTTTTCTCATCTGCAGAGAGAAGGAAATTAGATTATTAAAAATAACCTAAAGATGTAAGTATTAAAGCGGAAATAAGAAACAGGAATGAGCAAAATGTAGCGGACAATCTTACCGAGAACTTGAGTTACATTGTACTGGACTGTGATGAACATGATAGCAAACTTTGCCGTGACCTGGAGTAATAAGAAATAATCGGAATTAATTTTATCGCTTCAGTTTTCATCGCTGATGTTTTTTAAGGTCACTTTGTGCTCTACTTAGCTTCCTTGGATACAAACCAAATACTTTTTTTTTTAAAGATTGCCACGTATCATTAAATGTATCCATGTTTTTTCAAATGTTTCTTTTCCCTATCAATACAAATTGGCACCATGACAAATTTAGATCACTATAATTAGACAAGATTCTGTGCAGCTGCTTTAATACAATCTTCCACTGATGTTCCCTGAACACAAAGTGCTCCATTTGCTTTGAAAGTCATCAGTAACATCAGTTCTCACTAAACATAAATATTCAACAGTTTTCTGAGCTTTTTGTTTGTTAAATGTGGGTTTTAGTTATTGAAATCACTTTTAAGAAAAAAAACAAGCTTTCCTTCCAATCCCATATATGCAAACTGGAATTTTTGATAATAAAAATAATAGCAAAACTAAAATAGAAGACAATGAAATAAAAATACTTTTCTTATCTTTCCACAATCTTAGCGCCTTAAATTTCAGCTTTGGTGATCAAAAATCAAACACAGAAATGCGTATGTTTACCCCATCTAAATGTGCAACGTGGATATTTTTCTTTATGGTATTAACCCAGCCTGGAAGGAGGCCTGATTCTTATCATTTTAGGGGTTTTGTGTGTTTAAAGTTACTCAAAATCCATCAAAAAATATTTTCTTTTCTGTCCCATTTCCACCCATCCCAATTACTCAAATTAGAAGATCAACTGCACATTTTATATATATATATATATATAAATAATGGGAAATAATAAAACATAACATTTGAAAGGATTGGAGACCAATCAAAAAATGGAGTAAGATAAAAATAAATCCACTGCACCATATAGTCAAAATTACCCTCAAGCGAGTGAAACTGTCAAAGCATACCTGCCTGCTCATTTAGCAGCGTGTGTGTGATTTCAGCAGCTCTGAAAGAGCCAGAATTCACAAATTATCCTAATTGGGACCTATAGAGATAGCCAGGAGCTGCCTGGAGGGGTAAATAAGTGAGGAGGTACATCACTCCTGCCACAGCTACATCTGTGGCAGTTAGTTTAATGGAATTAAACTATTCTCATTAAACTATTATAAAGTTTAATGAGAATAGTTTAATTCTCATTAAACTATTATAAACTATTCTGAAGGATACATCTGGGGTGGGGACAGGTTAGTGAGAGAAAAGCTATTTGGTTTTATTCAACCGTGGCGGAGTACTTGTCAGCTTTAGTTGCAGCCTCCAGACAGACATTCAGTCTGATCAACTTGCTGACCAAAGCACTGGTTAGCTACAGTGGAAGGCGGTGAATCAGCAGAGAGAGCCAGCGGGCCTCCTGCACATCTTCTTTGGCAATCAGAGACACATGAGAAGGGAAGGAGACACACTAGCGCCCTGCTGCTGAGTACTGCTGTCATGTGAGCTAACGACAGCTAGCGGCGGCTAACAGCTCCACTCACACACCGAGTACCTCAAACATTAGGCCGAGGAGGATGATCATGGCCAAACAGGAAACCATGTCGGCGTGATTCTGGATCACAAACTCGTGGCTCAGCACCGGTGGGCTCTTGTTCTTCTTGCGGAACCCCATGGCTCATCGACACGACTCTGCCTCCCTCTGGCTCCGCTGCTGCTGCTGCTGCTGCGGCCGCTGGCCTGTTCGTCTCAGCCGAAGGATGCTATCCCCGCGGGGTGAAGATCCCTCCGCTACAATCCGCAAACACAGACAACCGCTCGCTGCTGGGCTGCTTAAAAACAGTCATGAAGGAGCATCGCAGCAAAGCACAACACCCACTTTCTTCCTCCTGCCTGCTAAAGTCAGATGAGGGGCCCTCCCACTTCAGAGTCCCATTCATGAACCGCCCAGCGCCGTTGACGTAGAAGGAGAACCCTACGCTGTGATGCCATCACGTACTTCACGTACGCGCTCTGCGTTCTAATGTTTTTGAATGTGAAGAGATAACGGTCAGGTTAGTACGGAAGAGAATTGGAGCTGCTGATTTAAAAAAAAAATTTTTTTACTTTATTTAATCTCAGAATCCTGATTTTTTCTTCTCAGAATTCAGATTTTAATTCAGATTGTAGGAGCAACCGTCTTTAATGAGTTGTGTAAGGAGGAGAATGGGAGGGATCATAATGGATTGAAATGACATTTTACGTGACCTATTAACCTATTAACGTAGAAATCTGAATTCTGACTTTAATCTGGTCCTAATCATCTTCTACAGTTTTGACACACTCTATGTAAAAATAACAGGGACTACCCTTCTAAAGAGAATAGTTGTCAATTCAATTCATAAATACTTTGTGTACCCCAGAGGCAAATTAAATGTAATAAATGAAGTATCTTCAAAGTTGTCTTAGCTGCTGTGCAAGAATTATATCATCTAGCAGTAGGTATCCCAGCAAATCTGAAAAAGCCTCTGACTTAAAACTCTCTATTGTTGTATCATTTTAAGATTGCAGTAGTCTTTCGTCGTCTTGATGCAGTTTTCCTTTAAAACAGAGGATTTTTGTTTCTGAAGCACAAACTGACTCTCACTGTATTATTTTTGAATTAATGCTGGCAATGGCTTCATATTCTCCCTTTAGAATTATTTCACGTAAAACAGTATGCCTGGCCTGGTACATATTTGTTTATGACCTCAACTTGTCAAAGTAGATTGATCAGGTGGTCCTGTGAGGTTTTTCACATCTTCAAATGGTACTTTTCAACTCAAATGCCACCTACAATCCTCAGGAGGGGAGATTGCATCAAAGAACCTACTTGATAAAACATGTTTCTTTGCTTAGATGGATAAATCATTGACATTTATCTTTTTTATTTACTAAATGTAATTGTATTGCATTAATATGCAGTATGATGACATTTGACATGTATCAGTTTTAATCTGCCTTTTGTAGTTTAAATAGAACTTGTATGAATTGGACTGAATAGACTTAGGATCCAATTGGATGGTTTTGGATATGGAGTAGGCCTGTTTGCCATCCATAGCAGCCTGAGATGGCCTATGTTGTGAATTGGTATTGCAGGAAGATTTTTCAGATTTTAGTTGTAAATGCGGAAAATTTATTTTTTTCCCAATTCCATTTCACAATTATCGACTACTTTTTTAGATTACAATGTTTTATTTCTTTTTGAGTAAAAGTATATTGATGTATTGCTTATCTTATCCGAGAAAATTTTTTCGCTACTTTTCATAGCTTATCTTTTAGTCACTCCGCTTTCTTTGTCCTTTGTCACAGTGACCGGAAGTTGCACTTGTGTTTGCATTACATTGGTGTCGCCTGAAAGGTATGTCCATTTATAATTCTAAACCGTTTTTAAGCAAATATTTCAGTATTTATCAGCACACATGTTTCAATCAGTTTAGATGTATTATTTTTAAGCCCATTACTGTCCAAAGTTGTCAATGAAATGCTACGGAATAGACGTACGTAGCACAATTAGCTACCAACCACCCTAACTGCTCACAATTATTTTTAAGCAACCGTTACTTAGTTTATTGTAAAAAGGAGTCACTATTTATCAGCAAAATACAATATTATTAATTTGTCTTTCGTACTTTGTCTTGAAATTAAACTTACAGCAGAACATAAGGCGCATATACTATATTTTATTTCTGATATAAAGGTACTAAACTCGAAGGGATCGCTTGTAAACAGTAGAGGGCAGTATTAGACATAATGTATGAAACAACGCTGGTTGGTATGCGAAGGAAATATGGCGCCTGTTTTTCAAAACTACGCAGCCCGGCTAGCTCAGTCGGTAGAGCATGAGACTCTTAATCTCAGGGTCGTGGTTTCGAGCCCCACGATGGGCGATCACATTTTCTTCTTTCCTACAATTTTAAATGCAGGCCTCAGTTGTCTTAGTCTAGATACAAAGAAAAATTAGGACTAAAATATGATTGACCCGGCATCATTTAACCTCTTATTTATGGATCAATCTTTCATTTCTATAATGTTTCATGTTATTTTAATACCTTGCAACAATTCTGGGAGTATTTGTCAAACAATTATTCCCTCTTTTCCAATAACACAAAGCTTATTTTCTCAGGTTGAAAACGTATGAACTAAAAAAGCACTACAAATATTTAATAAAAGAATAACTGATAAGACAATCAAGTCAAACAGTTATGGGGGATGCAGAAACACAATTGTGCTATAAGCAAACACAGGAAATAAATAGGAAGTTTGAAAAACCTAAGACAAACAATAACTACTAAATGTTTAACATCCAAATGGCGATTAAAACCTAAAATAATGGCAAATACATTGCAAACAATATATGGAGCCGATATATATAAACACTGGACATTGAAAAGTTTTGAATAATAAATATATTAGCAAATACATAAATAAAATAAATGTTAGTCTTTACTTAAAAAACAAAAGATTTGAATGAATATACTTTACAATATATGGACATGCTTCTCAGTAACACCCTTTTTTATGGGTCGTGTGTATGGCTGCTTGGTAGAACAGTTGTTAGCACTAAAATGTTACAATAATGTGTTTGGTTCAAATCCCAGCCTTCTTTTGCATGAAGTTTGAATGTTCCCTCTGGCTTCTTCAGGTGCCTTCCACAGTCTAAAAAACATGCACGCATGTAAATTAGACTCTAAATGAGCAGAGAGTTATTGGTGGTTAATTCTGTGTGTACTTGTGATGGATTAGTGACATATCCAGAGAGAGTACCTCACCTCTTGCCCAATGGCAGCTAGAGAGAGGCACCATCCCCCCCCACAACTCTGAGATGATAAGTGGGTGTAGACAATGGATTGATGCTCTCATGTATTGTTGCAAGAGACTTCATTTGAGGGTTTGATTAGCTGTAGACTGTACTAATCAAAATTAAATTAAGTGACTGTTTGAAATATATCACTCTGTGTAATTAGTTTGCTGATTTTTGAGTTAAATTACTGAAACACAGGGAGTTTTCAATGATTTTCTTATTTATTGAGATTTACCTATATTTGCTCCAATCCCTTACAGAGCATAATATTGTCACAAAATATGCTGTCAGCTTAATGTGAGGTTTTTATTGGGATTTATGTCTACAATGTGTTTGGTTCCAACCCCATTAAAATGTTTTTTTGGCTACGTCATCATTAAACAAACATTACAGCCGTGTGGAAATATCCTGAAGTCCCAGAGGCAACAAAAATTAGGTACAGGAAAACCTAATTAATCAACCATTAGCAACTGAAATGCTAATCATAATCAGATGTTGGATAAATACATTTTTGTCTGGTTGTCTACCTCTGAGTGACCTTTTTAGTTGCCAAGGTTATGACTTCAGTAACTATACTGAATTATGTTTAAATGTCATGTTAGTTTATTTGATTCCCTTCACAAGAAGCTGTAGCGTAAGCCAGTGTAGCTCATTTATCACTTGCAGCTTAATTCTCCCTTTTTGAATTCTTAATAGGTGCAGAGCAGTGGCTTCTTCTCCCCCCCCACCTCCGAGTCTAGAGGAAGCAGAGTGGGAGGGAGGAGTTTAAACAAAGGCCCTCTCCACATAAAAAATGGAGGCTTGTTCAAGGAAGCCATGGTGTCCTGCTCCTAACACTCCACAGGCTGACAGTTTCACTCTTTTAATCCTCCACTGAGAGAGCTGCCGACAGATTCTCCTGCTGGACGCTTCAGAACACTCTCACAAAGGGTTTGTATGTCAAAACTGCTCCTCTTAATCATATATTTGTGTGGATTTAGACCTAGCTCTGTGCTCATTTTTCTTCCCCTGCCTCTGACTCTCACAGAGCTGCCCCTGCCTGCACTGAACAAAGATAATTACTCAGGAAACATTTCGGCCAATCAGGCGCGGCCTTGTATCTCGCCTGCGAGGGAGGCGACCAGTCAGGATCTGGCTAACATCGCCGGGGCCTGATCGCCTTGCCTGAAGAGCGGAGCCTTCCCCGGCTGAGGGCTGAGAGTGTCCTCCATGTTTTATAAGTGTTGACATAACATTGTGTCAGGCAGCCATGCATCCACAGAGGTAAGCTCTGTCTTTTTTATCTCAGCCTTCTGATAGCAACATGGCTTCCTTTCTTGTTGTCGTGCTGACTTGTGGGGTTTCTCATGATGAATGTGCACACCTTTAAAGTCAGCTTAGTGTGCAGCAGGAGGAAGAGGAGGAGGAGCTGGGCTGGATTGGAGGCCTCGTCAGGCCTCTGCGCCTTCCACAGGGGTTTTTTAGGGTTGGGGGGTTGGGTAACGACTCTCACCCTTGCTCTCTCTCTGTGTCTCAGGGTCACATGTGTGCCCCAGACAGCCAGGCTGCCATACAGCAGGCAGATCCCACCATGGCAAATCCTTTTTCTTTTTCCTGTGTACAAGGCAAAAGAGAGTTTGATCTAAAAGTTGCGCTCTCATCTCCTTGCTTCTGCTGCTGCTTTCGTGTTGTAGCCTGGCAGAGAAACAAGGGGGATGGGCAGTTTGGGGGGTACTATGTACCCTGTGCAAGTATACTTGCTCTGCTCTGGCTTCTTATCTCATGCCAGGCCCAGGGAGGAAGAGCAAGTGGCAACATACGTGTTTGGAAGAAGCGAAGGTAGTTCAGGGCAAAACTTAGAGCAGTTTAAAATATCCTGAAACTGAAATCTGCATGACTTTCTGTTTGTTGACACAGGAGTTTCTAATCTTCACACTGCTCAAAGAATGACTGCAGCTTCAAACCTGTTTTGGAACCCCTCTTTCCCTCCAGTTGAATCTTTAGAGCTGAAAAACACTAGACGGGACTTATTAGAGTCATGGGCCTTGAGGTTTCCGCCTCTGACTTCTTCAACTGTACTGTGAAACTGCTTCCTCCACTCTCAGACACACACGCGCTCACACACACACACCCATACACACAGTGGCCATTTTGTGTTCAGAGAGCTCATGTTGAAAGAACTTTACCCTCCCTTTTACAGATCAGACACCAGGACAAAGAAACAACACAAGATTTAAGAGGATCTTTGTATTATGTAATATTTAAACATCTGAACAGGATTTAGGAAGAATTTCAGTGATTGGATCTAATCTTTGTTAGGTTGCTTTTCTCGTCCTACTCTTGTTGTTTTCTATATATATATTTTTTTATATATCTTTGAACACATAAACAAAATAGCCAGCTAGGTTTGTCTTCAACTAGAGATTCAATGTAGGAAGTCGGACAAAGGTAAGACGGGTTATTTTATATTCAAACTTCTCAAAATGACTTATTTTAAAAAAAAAGATTCTTTGTAAAAAAAAAATATGAAACAGATTGCTCAAAATGTAAGCAAATACTTCGTTGTGTGATGCTGTATTTATCAGAACACCATGTTACGTCATGTATCACCCTTATAGCAATCTCAGCTGCGTGGGGGAAACAAAGAGGGATCTCTTTCTCTTGTGGGCTGACATCAGGCAGTTTTGATCTACATAAAACCTGAAAATAGGAACCTTACAATCAGAGAGGGTTTTTTGGCCTGCTACTAATTCACGTTGTAACATCAAAACCAAAAGCCAAACTTTTACTGGCTTGATTATTGGGCATCGAAAGCATGTCGTGTAATTTTCTCACTGGTAGTGAGATAAGACGGGGAACCAATCTGGGCCTCCTTCTGAGGCAACAGGGTGACAGATGTTGAATAGCAGAGCCATAAATCACACTTGGATATGCACAAATGTAATCTCCCATAAATCCTTGATTAAAATCCCCCCTTTTTAGAGTTTTATGTTGTCATTATTAAGTTGGGGAATAAGCTAAACTGAGAGGGGGAAAATAAAACCGACTAATGCAGGAGGAAAATCTCTGCATTGCAGCAAAAAAGGCTTTTTAAAGAGGAAGAGGGGAGCCTGCACACTGATCTGTATGGCACAGTGCGGCCGACCAATGGCGTTCCAGCCTGTTGGCCTTCCAGCCAATTGCAGCGAGAGCTGAGGTTAAAGATTGACAATCGGAGGGAGCACGGCAGGGAGAGTAAGGGCCTTCTGGAAAATTCCACAGCCATCTTTGATTCATCCTGTACAGCCTTATATAAAAATCCAGGTCTAATATTTCTCTCTTCTACAGGACTTATTGTGTATGACAGCAATGAATATTGTTGTGATAAGTTTTTCTACTGCAGATAAATGCATTATTTTATCAAATGTAGGAACTATTTAGTTATTTAGTGACTACTGGGTTGGAAAACTTAGTCTCTTTGGTGTTTTTGGATCTTCTGAGCTATTTTGTATTGCTGAAAAATGGTTTTCTTGTTACTTTTATGTTGCATTCTGCTCCATATGCTTATTTTTTGCTCCTTTTTTAGCCAGTGGAACCAATCTAAGTTGCTTTCATTAGGAGTTTCAGTCCAGCATATTGTTTCGCACATGATAGATCGTCTCTGTACTCTGAAATTGCTTTTTATCAGATATTTATGAATTTAACAAGCCTCTTATGACACGCATAGAAATGGGTTCGTCAGGATCTGACTGTGTGTTCACATTCTGGGTCTCTCCTTCCTAAAAAATGACATCTAATTATTCTGTGACAGTGGCGTTCACAGAGGAGAGAAGGAAGAGTATTGAAGACATACAGAAAGAGGTTGGGGGGGGGGCGAGAATCCAGACCGGTGCTTCTCGTCCTGCTGGATTTTCCCGTGTCTCCTCGCTGTTGTTTTCCCTCTTGTTTCTGTGATTGGTTCATGAAGGTTCGTCCTGACACAACCGTCTTCATTTTTTTCAGAAATGTTGGACTGTAATCTCCACAGATCTCTCGCCGGTCCTCCTGCGTGGATGTGCCCGTGCCCGAGTCTCAGCCTTGGAGTGGGGGATGGGGGAGAGAGGGGGGGAGGGTAGCAAGCTGTGGCCTCCATTTTCTGTGACGAGAGAACCCTGCTCGTCTCTCACAGGAGTGGAATCTGAAGGCAGTGACTCAGTGTTGTTTCCTTTTTGTCCATCAGGTACTACAGTACTTGCAGAAGAGAAATGTGTGTGTGTGTGTGTAATTTTTTTATGTGATCTCTCTGGAATATATCTGACTCTGCTGGGGATTTATTTGCCTTTAAGTCTGCTTGCTGCTTGATGGATCTTATTTCCTGGTATAAAAAAAAGCCCTTTTGGATACCTTTTTACTCCAGCTCATCTTGTCTTTTTGGTGGCTGCAGAAATTTCTTGACAATGATTCTAAGAAGGTTTTGAAACGAGGTTGTTGTTGTGCAGCTCTGCTGAAGAATGGCGAACGTTCTCTCCTTTTCAGGGCTGTGGTGGAGACTCGGCTAACGTCTCTTATTTTCATGTGGGCCTCGTTTGTTCACTCAGTCCGGAACAGGAAGGCCCTGAAGGGGTGTGTGTGTGTGTGTGTGCGCTTGTGAGAAAGCTGGCAGGCTGAAACAAGATCTCCATGTGTCATATCTTAAACTTTGTTCAGTGTTTTTATTTCAGTTTGATAAACTTTCTCCAATTGCTTCATTTTTAAAGTTTCTCCTGATTTGAGTAATGGTCATTTTGTTTAGGTCTTTGGGTTGTAAAAGAACCACAAAGAGGAATTTAAGTAACGACTGGCTGATTGCATTATAGTTTGGTTTAATTGTTTGTATCAAATCTTATCTTTTGGCTCATCTGTTCACATTCAGGCTTTTGGGCTTACATTTTATCCATCGTATATCCACAGCTTGGCTGCAATTTAACCAACTTTGTCTGGAGTTTCTCTGTAAAAATGGAGTCTGGAGGCGTAAAGAGGATTGTTTTAGTTTTCCAAGTGAAAATAAAACCATCCCACAACTGTGGGCATTCGAGTTGCAGACTGAAACCCTATCATTCAGCTGGAAACCAGAGCTGCAGCAGCCAGAGCTATTAACTGATCGAGTGTGTGACCTGTCAGGGGTTCTCTGGAGGGCTTCTTTCCCTGGTCTTTTGAATAAACGGCACATCCTTGGAACGAGGCCCTGTGTTGCTTGGACAAAAGAAGAGCCAAAGACCCTCATTTATTGCCAAACCCTCTTTTTATTCTGCTTTTTGTAACCACAGAGGGAACGAGATGCTTTGCAGGAGCAGAGGTTAATGTTTTGACTTTTATGTTGAGCAGGATTTGTGAAAGAGAATCTTGGTGGATTCCAAACAGATTATTCGGTAAAGATTTTGATCAAGAATATTGAGATGACCTGAACGGTCTCCAAGAAAAGGCCTAAATCCTCCAGAGAGTCTGCTGTTGTTACTGAAGGGGCTTGGAAGGTGGTAGAAGCGTGTACTGTTAATTACAATGAGAGGCTGTCCTCTTCAGTAGCATGGGCCAGCTCCCTTTGGATTTCTTGTTAGCATAGGTCTATTCGCCGATTGTCATAAACAAAACAGGCCGTGGTCCAGTTGAGCCACAATTTACTTCGTCTGTGACATCTTCTGACGAGCACGGATGCACGGTAATGATGGCTAAAAGGTCCTGTGCATTGTTGTGAACATCCATTTGCGAAATTAGTGTTGCCATGGTGATTGCTACTGGTCTCTCTGTTTTAGTATAAAGAACATTTTCCGACTTGATAGTAGGTGAAAATGTGGAAAGCGTTCGAACGTCACATTAAAAGTCAAAGATGCGTTGAACTCAGATGAGATGTAATAAAACAATGGAAACCGGTAGAATCCCTGTTGACAGGTCCTCTGGGACCCAGTGCCTTAGGTGGTGTTCCACTTGTTTACAGATAACGCTGATGTGGTTTCTGAACACCCTCTCTGACTCTGTGTTTGCCCCTCTTCCTGTGTTCCTGTGTGCTCGTGTTCGTTGCTGTGCAGTCTGGCTGAGGAGGAGATAAAGAAAGAGCCGGATGTGGTAGAGGGGATGGACGCTTCTCTGCGATCGAAAGGTAAGTCTCTTAAGGCCGTGCATGTCCTATCAGAAACATGACGGTGTCGGAGAACACAACAGGATTTTCATATTGAATTTTGAGAGGTTAATGCATGCTGATGGGCATTAGATCTGCAACAGTGATATGTTATGACTATGGCTTTTTCCATCAGGAATCAGCACACAGCCTAGTTACCTTAGATGAAGCCTTTTAGGCATTTGTTTTTATGTTTTAATTTATGTACTCAACTAAAGATTTCAGGCATTCCTTTATTTAGCTATATTTAAAATGTTTGGTTGCTCCTGCAATGATGTAAATGGTGTTGAAATAAATCTTTAGGTCAATGAATGAAAGAAGCAAACTAAAATATTGCTTGGCTCTTGTTAGGATATAAGTGGCTGTGATTTTTTTTTTCTTCCCTTAATTGTCTTTTTAGTTGTACTTGGATGTAATACATGATCAAATTAGTTATATTTGATGATATTTACTTGATGCTACAAGTAAACACAAAATGCAGTTTCAAAATGATTTCACCTTAACTATCCAAACTAAACTGTCCCTATGTGAAATAATCACTGCTCTCTAAGCTTAGAGATTACCTTCAAACACTGTGGAAGACTTTTATTCCACTTTTCTTTGCAGAATTTTTTTAATTTAGTAGGAGTAGCACATTGGAGGATTTTCAAGCATGAATGGGTTTTGCATCAGCATCTTAGTTAGATTTGGATGGACTTTTATGTTTTCAACAAAACAAGCAGTGGTTTTGGCCTTGCAACTTTCTCATGGATGCCATTTTTGCCCAGTCTCATTTACATTGTTGAATCATAAGCACCAATGTTTTAACTGAGAAAGCTATTGCTGGCAGTATTTTTGATATTGTTCTGGGCTCTTTTTGTGACTTGGATGAATCATTGCTGTGATCTTGAATTAGTCCTGGAAGGTTTCCTGGAGTCTCTGATCCTTAATATGCTGTTTTAACCCTCTTAACCTCTTAACTGATAGATATCAATGACTTTGTTTCTAATGTGTTCTTAAGTTTCTTTAGAGCAGGACATGATGTGTTGCTTAAATATGCAATTTAGCCTACTGCTCTGCTTAACATGTCTTCTTGGTTCTGCAGTTCAGGCAGGCTTGAGTGTAGCAAGTAAAGCTGAACCCAAAAATATGGTTCCTCTCATTATATTCATAATTTAACAAGGATTGGCATTGGATATCTTTCTATAGAGCCAGGTTGCTTTGGATAACTCTTTTATGTGCATTTTCTATTTACTTGGGTTAATTTTGTCTGATATTAAAATTATTATTTTTTTTATCTGAAACGCCTGACTGTTGCAAAATTAGAAGGATCTCAAATGCAACACTCCGGGGTAATGGAAATGATCTATTGGAGCATTTATGATTTTACTTTTGGTCTAGCTTGTCTACTTTTATACCACAAGTGGTGCAATTCAAATGATGCAAGCTTTTTCATCTCAGCACCTGATGCACCAGGTTCAGCGGAACGATCAGCAGCACCACAGAAGCGAAAGGTGTCAAGTCCCACCCATTCCTCCAATGGACACTCTCCTTCAGACACTTCCCCCAGCCCCCTTAAGAAAAAGAAAAAGCCAGGAGCTGTGAATTGTAACAACAAAGACCAGGTAAGGCTCCTGGAGGCTCATCGCACACTCAGGCATGGCCTGCTGCTTTTATCGGATTGTAAGAGATCGTCAGGAGTCCCTTTAACACACACACTTCTCTTCATTAATTTGGAAGTGTCTTTGTGTTGTGTAACATTTTAAAACATAAATATTGTTAGACCAGTCCCTGCCACTAGTCCTTTTCCTCTCAGAGCAAAAACCAAACATAATCTTGATTAAATCCAAATTATTTTCAATTCACTTGTAGTTGTCCAATGTGCTGATTAGGCCTGCAATATATATCATGATAACAATATCAGTGTGTGCAATACTCGTACTGCAAAGGACTGTTTGGAGTATAATAATTGTTGGCTAATGAACTTTCAATTTTCATGCTAATATGATGTTTATCTAGTTGAACTGTTTGAGCTACGTGGTACTTTCTTCACACTTAAGATTGGTTGAAAGGCCCACAGAGATGAATAGGTTTCCTGACAGTAATGAATCAGACTTCTCTGTACTTGCTTTAGTGCTACAAATAGCAGAAGGAATGCAAACAGAAATGAGTCACTGAAGAAATGTAGTCCAGTCCCTCATTTTCCTAAAAGAGTCAGCAGAGCTGCTTGGCATGAAAGAACATCAATATAAACATGTTAACAAACTCAACCAGCAGAACTGAGAGAAATAAAAATACTCTGCTGATCAGTAGCATAAAAAGCCACTTATTGTGCATATTGAGCTTTGACTTAAATGCATGTTAAACTTAACAATGTATTCAAGACACTGAGTTTGTTTTGATAATTGTATGTATTTATTTATATTTTGGTTTTTACTCTGACATGTGCATATTTTGTCTTTATGATTGTCATTAAATTCACTATACTGCCAAAAGTATTTGTTCAGATGCCTTGAAACGCCCGGCATTGAGTGGTATCCCAATTCTAAGCCATAGAGTTTAACACGATGCCGGCCCAACTTCTGCGGCTTGAACTAGCTTGAGAAGCTTTATCAGGTTGAGGTCAGGAACTCCTTGACTGGCCTCCATGAACTCACTTGTTTTTGGACATTACTTTGTACAGTCATGTTGGAACAGGAAGAGGCTGTCCCCAGTTTTTTTTTTTTCCCCACAACGTTTGGAGGTTTATGCAAAACGAGCATTGTCCAGTAAAAGGAACTGACTCTCAGTATGTCAGTTGGTTCTGTAAGGTTAGGACACAGCTTCTCATCATGGGGAATCCAGTTCCATGAAGCTCTCTACACACAGGTTTTCAGCTAATTAGAAGGCCACATGAAATTTGGTGCTCTGAAAATTTGACCTTTATCCCCTGAATGCCTCACCATCTCACTGTTATGTGATTTTTACATGTCCTACCAGTTATCGGCTCAGTTGCTGTCATTCCTGGTCTCGTCCACTTTGTTATAATACCACTACAAGTTAACCATGTTGCTTGGAAATTTTTACAATTGCGCAGGTGGCATCCTGTTATTGAACTTTGCTGCAATTCACAGAGCTCCTGAGAACGGCCCATTCTTTCACAAATATTTGTATAAGCAGTCTGCATGAAAAGATGCAGAATTTTAAACACCTGTGGCCCTGATAGCAATAATTTGGATGCATGAATGAATACTTTTGGCAAAATAGTTTATGGTTTGACTCTGTTAAATTTTATCACTTGTATTCACCATGAGCACAATCAAACCATTTATATATCTTTTAAAAAAGGAAGCCCAATTTTAGTGGAATTGATTTGTTGTACTCCTATTTGCGAAAAGCACCATTGTGCCTTGTGCCGCTTACCCTGCTTGCCTCACCTTAATACTACCTTGTTTCTGTTGCACTGCACCTTTTTTTTGTGTTCCTGCGTGTTTTTGAAACCTGCCCCCTGTTTCTCTTGCCTGCATTTCAGTCAGAGCTAAGACATGGTCCCTTTTACTATATGAAGCAGCCAGCACTCACCACAGACCCTGTTGATGTTGTACCGCAGGACGGCAGGAATGACTTCTACTGCTGGCTGTGCCACCGCGAGGGTCAGGTGCTCTGCTGTGAGCTCTGCCCCAGGGTGTACCACGCCAAGTGCCTCAAACTACCAGCCGAGCCCGAGGGCGACTGGTTCTGTCCAGAGTGTGAGGTATCGCACGGACGACGTGTGTTTGTGTGTGGGTGTGGGCGTAGGCGTAGGCAGATGCTTGTTAGATTCAGCATGGCTCAGCTGACAAAAATGAGGTGTCCCAGTGAAGACATAAATCAGTGTAATGACCTGCTTCAGCCTGTGGTACAGGCTGAAACATGGAGACAAATGACCCACCATGGTACATCATCCTGAAAGGAAATGAAAATCTGCACAAAATAGCAAAATGTGACGAACGTGGGCTCAGGTGCAGCTCAGTAAATAATCATCCTAAAGTAAAAACTTGTAATTACACTAATTCATTATACACACACTGATACTTTCAGGTATTATTTGAATGATTATAGCTAGTGAGGGTAGCCTTCATAAACAAGAGGAAGGCGACTCACTTAAATGTTATCCTATAGTCCTGCAGACAGTAGCTGTACTACGCCCCAGGTTTTTCTAAGGCAATCTGCCCTGCATGTTTCCCTGCTTCAGCTCCCTTACTTTCAGTTTAGGATTATTATCAGGCTTTTACTGAACTGCAATCATCTGAATCAGGTGTGTTGAAGCAGAGAAACGTCTAAAACATGCAGAGCAGGGTGCCTGCAGGGACCAAGGTTGGGGATACACTTCTCTATCGAAAAATTTGAATGAAAAACTGAGTGGAAGAAAGAGGTGTGGTGGGAATCCCACAGCCTCGAGAGGATTGTGAGAGTTTTTTTGCTCCCTCCAGGCCATAATCAACAAAACTACCTGAAATAAACACTGGAAATGTATCACTGTGTGTAACGTCTGTAATGGGTTTTGGTTTTTGAATGTAATTACTAATATATATTTAACTATATTCTAATTCCTTGAGTTGCACCTGTACATGAAAGAACCTTGAGCAGGGCTTGGAATAAAAGTAGATGCAATTGCTCTGCATGCAAAGAATTGCTAAAGCAGCTGCTTGATTTGAATGAAAGTAGTTTTTTTAATTTTTTTTATTTAGATCAATTTCTTAGTTTCCCTAAAACTTGGACACCTGTTTAATAAAATTCAAAATGACAAATGAATGGACAAATACTTAATATCGATTGATATTATGACTACAGCTTGCATATTTACAAAACGATAATGCTGTAATGTTAAGTAATGAAATCTGAATATAAAAATGACAATCTTATGTCTCGTCTAATCAGTTTTTTTTTTAACCATTTACATATTTGATGATTCCTGTTTTAATTTGAATTATTTATTTGAAAGTAATCTGTTAAATAATTTGTTTTGCATTACTCTAAAGCTATTTATTATTTTTTTAACCTTTGGGAATGGGAGTCAGTGATGCCCCTGGCTACATTCTGCATTTGCGACTCAGTTTGTGCAAGTTCTGATTTTCTTATAACATCGGGCCTTTCAACCTGATGCTATAAGAATACCATGAACTGGGGATTTACAGAAAAAAAACCCGCTTAGTTTATTTTTTAAGATGTACTGCTAAGATGGCCTTTAACTTTGCCTGTTTGTTATTATGATTGTTCAATAATTCTTGTCGTCATTTTATCTTCTTTCAGAAAATAACAGTTGCTGAGTGCATTGAAACCCAGAGCAAAGCAATGACAATGCTAACGATAGACCAACTCTCCTACTTACTGAAATTTGCACTCCAAAAAATCAAACAGCCTGGGGTAAGGAGGCCATTTTACTTGTGGTATTATATTGTACACAGATTTTTGAAATAATATTGTAACATCCTGCAACAAACAGCACCCTGGGAAAAACTATACTTTAAAAAAATCCTGCAATTTTTAAATACTGTTGTTGTTGTTTTTTCATTGCAGTTGCATGAGCTCATACTGAAAGATTTAGAAACCAATCCAAGTCCCGTCTTTTGTTGGAGTATACTCGCTCTATAAAGCAGAAAATCTCACAGTAAAGTTCTCTTTAAAGCAAAGTTCCTATAAAACTGTGTCCGGACCACAAAAAGTTTAAACTGTACACTTTGAATTTAAGTTTAATTTGGTCAACATATCGAGAATCTTTCAATAAATAATCCATGGCTTAATGTGACAAAGTGATAAATTTCTCTTATCTGCTGCCCACCACTGAGAGTCTGGATCAGGGAGGTTTTAAAAAAAAATCTTCAAAATCTTGCAACAAAATTTTCAGTGTGAGATTATGCTACTGCAATAAAATCAGAATTTATTTCAACGGCGTCTTAGGGTGCCGTGGCTGCAGGAGGTTAGTCTTTCAAAGTTCAGGCTTTAACAGTTGTCCCATGCTTGTCTTTAATGAGCAGACAGAGCCGTTTCAGAAACCCGTGTCACTGGAACAGCATCCGGATTATGCAGAGTACATCTTCCACCCTATGGACCTAAGCACTATAGAAAAGGTACTAACATTTTTAAGCACCCAAAGCAAGGGACAGCTTTACCTAATGCTACTTTTTTCAATAAAATGTTTTATTGTCCTTGAATATGAAAATATATTTTTTCCCTCTTGATAGAATGTGAAAAAGAAAATGTATGGTTGCACTGAGGCTTTTCTTGCTGATATGAAGTGGATCTTACACAACTGCATCATCTATAATGGAGGTTTGCCAATTTGTCATTTATAAATATTTACAAACACTCCTTTTATTGTGCAAACTCCCAAAGAAAAATAAAATTACTACAATTTCTTTTCCAGGTAATCATAAATTAACAGCAACTGCAAAGGTCATTGTCAAGATCTGTGAACATGAGGTAAAAGTTCTCTTCTAAATTGGTAAGGACAGAATAAAAATAAGTAATGTGTAATTAATGTTGTTTTTAAATTCATTTTCAGATGAATGAGATTGAGGTGTGTCCGGAGTGCTATTTGTCTTCTTGCCAAAAAAGGGATAACTGGTTTTGTGAGCCATGTGTAGGTCTTTGCTTTATCTTGAATACCATATTTACAGCGTGTTTACGCATTTGAAGCATATTGAATTACTTTTTCTTGTTTCCAATAGAGCCAGCCTCACCCTCTGGTTTGGGCTAAGCTGAAGGGTTTTCCTTTTTGGCCGGCGAAAGCACTCAGAGAAAAGGATGGTCAAGTAGACGCACGCTTCTTTGGGCAACATGATCGGTAAGAGAAACAGCTCTTCCTGAGAATTGATTAATTAATTTTTCTAAGTTGCTGATTTTCATATTCTGTTTGCCATCGTCCACTCAGCGCCTGGGTTCCTATCAATAACTGCTACCTGATGTCCAAAGAAATCCCTTTCTCTGTGAAGAAAACAAAGAGCATTTTCAACAGCGCCATGCAAGAGATGGAGGTCTACGTGGAAAACATCCGCAAGAAATTTGGCATCTTTAACTACGCACCCTTCCGCACTCCCTACACACCCAACAACCAGCTGCAGATGCTGGTGGACCCCAACAACCCCAATGCCGGGATGGTGAAAACGGAAAAGCCAGACAAGCTCCGCTTCAACTTTGACATGACTTCTTCTCCCAAGATGATCCTCAGCAAGAGTTCTACGCCCAGCGGGATGAGCAGGCGGGCCTCAATGATGGAAATGCCTCGGTCTCCAATGAGCACCAACTCTTCGGTTCACACGGGGTCCGATGGGGAGCAAGAAACCGAGAAGCCGAGCAGGAACCCTGCCTTACACTACAGCACTGGCGAGGAATCGATGGACTGCACTGGTAGGTCATATTTCAAGTTTCTTTTTCTTTGGCGGCCATCATGACGATTTTAGTGCTTTTGAAATATTTGGCAAAATCTTGTAATTACAGCATCTCCTGTATCGGGGAAGCCTGGTCCAGCTGCTAGTGTGAGCAGCAGTCCAAAACCCATAAACTCTGCACTGGCTCCCAAGCAGGAGAGGACAGCAGGAACAGGAGGCATCCTCAACCTTAACCTTGGTCAGTAACGCATAAACTACAATTTATGATGGATTACCCAGTAAAAATGTATAGGTCCCTTTAAGTTTTTATCATATAGCAACCAGAAACATTGATGGTATTTAATTGGGATTTTAGTAACAATGCATTGATTTTAATAACAATGCAAAATAATATAGTTTTTATATTAAAAAATATATTTTTAATATAAAAATATTTTTTTATATTAAAAATGTAAAAAAAAACTTGCTTTCTATCCCTTTTACTTTGATACCACTAAATGAAATCCAGTTCAACCATCTGCATTCAGAAGTCACCTAATTACTGAAATAATAGAACTGGGTAAGTAGTGTGTAATTCTAAGTACAAAAATATATGATATAGTCTATGTGTCATTAACATGTGTTAATAACATTCGGTCTGTAGAAATATGGAAAAGTTGGTCATGTCATCAAAATATGGTCATTACTGGTTTCCTGGGGGTTTTATGAGGCTTTATTTTAGCTAAATGGGTTTAGAATAGCACAGTCGCCGTACACACCTTAACCAGTTTGGAAACTGTGATAGGACTTTACTTGTTTACGGACATTCTCAATCCAATCTGACTGACTTTAAGTAATTTTACAAAGAAGAATGAGCAAATATGCCAGTGTCTACACGTGGAAAGCTAATAGACGCATCCCCCATAAGACCTACTGCTGGAACTCTGGGAGGCTGATTGCATGTAATCATCACTTGTAAGATTTTTGTTTTGTAAAAAAAAAAAAAAAAAAAAAAAGAAAATCTTGAAAATCATGTAAACTTTTCTTGTGCGCTTGTCTTGTGTGGATTTATCGCATCAAATCCCGTTGGAATACCGTAAACATTTTGTTGATTGATTTGGAAGGCTGTACATAGTTGACATATAATCACTGTGACTGTTGTCCTGTAATTTGTGTTTAACTCAGATCGAGTGAAGGCTGAAATGGACCTGAAGGAACTAAGTGAGACTGTGCAGCAACAGCAGCAGCAACAGCAAGCAGCCCCCACTACCGTCGCCACTCCAAAGAGACCCATCAGGAGTCTGGACAAGACCATTGAAAGCTGCAAAGCACAGCTTGGTAAATATAGATGTACTTTATGACTGTTTGAAACATGGGCATGGATTTGGATTTGTTAAATATATAAAAATAATTATTTGATCTTTGCCTAACAGTTTTCTGCAGTCTGACACTGTATCTTACATCTTGTGCCCATGTAAAACGTATCTCAAGCTACTTTCCAATAGAAATGGGTTCAGTTCAGACAATTATATGTAGTCCAATTCAGTCCAGTGATACAATATAGTGCATTTGTGTGTTTTACGACAATAATTGTGAACTTTACGTTTGCCTACACAGGCATTAACGAGATATCTGAAGATGTGTATAAAGATGTGGACCACAGCGACTCGGAGGACTCGGAGAAATCTGACTCCAGCGACAGCGAATATCCCAGCGATGAAGAACACCGGTCCAAGAACTCTGCACACGAGGACAAGGAGAAAGCAGAAAGAAAAAGGTCAAAGGCGAGCGCGGAGGGAGAGGGTAAGGAGGGAGTTAAAGCGACGGGGGATAAAACCGCTGCCCCCGAGCCTTTGCTCAAAGAGAAGCCGGGCTGCAACGGTCCAGACAGGGACCTGCAGGAAAAGCCCAGGACACCTCAGTCTCTACCCGTCACTGAAAAGCCTAAACCGCCAGAGGAGGGCAAAACAGCTGCTGCATCCGCTGAACAGGACTCTGATTCCGAGAGAGAGCTCGTCATTGATCTGGGCGACGAACATGGAGGACGGGACGCAAAGAGGCAGAGAAGAGACCCGAGCTCCGTCGCTGCCAAAACTACTAAAGAGTCCAACACTGCCAAGGTGGAAGGTGAGGTTTTGTCCACTTTATGGTTGTGCTCTGTTTCCATCACATTTTAAGGCAAAGTATAAGTTAAAAATAAGCCTAAACTGAAGTACTGGTAGGATCATGCAATGTCTGCTCTGCTGCTCATGGTTCTTGTTTTTTTTATTTTTTTTTATTTTTTATTGTACGTTTACAGTGATGTTGGAATATCTTGATTGGATATGTTGGTATAAAACTGTCTTTGGTAGAATAAGTACATTTGGATTTGTAGATATGATTTTCAGGTGATTCTCTAACATTTTCAAGAGGCCACCGTTGGTTAGTGTTTGATTTCCTCAGAGCCAAGTTCTGTTCTTTCTTTCAGCCGATTTTATTTGTGCATTGGTTTTTTACTTTGTTAAAATTAGGGCTGTGGTAAACGAATATTTTAGTAATCGAGTAATCTATTGATTATTCTTGCGATTAATCGGATAAAATAAAACATTGGTGAATCTAACATAACAGCAGTATGTTATGAATTTGACTTTGAGGGGCCGTTTAGGACAAAAACTATGTTTTGTCTCTCACACACTACTGAAAACACACACACACACAAAAAAAATAATTAAATTGCACATATATATACTATTGAAATGTCACACACTATTTTTTTTCTCACACGCATACATAAAAGACTAAGACTCCACATATGAACTAATAAAATATAGACTCACCTTTTCTATGTGAGAGAGGGACTCAATGTTTGTATGTGTGAGTGATGTCACGGAAGAGGCGGGGCATCATTTGGAGATCAGATCGCGCATGCGCTGATACGACAATGACGTCAGCTTCATGCTGGATACTGGAGCTCGATGGTGTAAGCTGCGTTTAGCTCAAGGCTAATCCGATTTATGAACGCTAATTTCGGCCAGCCGTTCTTTCCCGCTTCCTCCTCAAGCGCTCGGAGGTTCACTTAGGGCTTATTCCGGCGTTAGAGCTGGACTAAGAACCGCTTAGTCCAGCGTTAGCTCCGGCGTTACCGGCCTTAGCACCGGCGTTAGAGCCGGCTCTAACGCCTTACTCCAGCGTTAGCTCCGGCGTTAGCTCCGCTTCCTCCTCAAGCGCTCTGAGGTTCTCTTGTGGCTCTCACGCCGGTGTTACCGGCGTTTATCTCAAGGTTGATCCGATTTATGAACGCTAATTTCGGCCAGGCGTCCTTTACTGCTCCTTCCTCGGAGGTTCACTTAGGCCTTATTCCGGTTCTAAGGCCGCTAATTCCGGCTATAACGCCAGTTCTAAGGCCGCTTACTCCAGCTCTAACGCCGGAATAAGCCCTAAGTGAACCGCCGAGCGCTTGAGGAGGGAGTGGTAGAGAACCGCTGGCCGAAATTAGCGTTCATAAATCGGATTAGCCTTGAGCTAAACGCCGCTTACACCAACTTGAAGCTGAGTCATTGTCGTATCAGCGCATGCGCGATCTGATCTCCAAGTGGTGCCCCGAATCTTCCGTGACGTCACTCACATACAAACATTGAGTCCCTCTGACACATACAAAAGGTGAGTCTATATTTTATTACTTTATATGTGCAATCTTAGTCTTTTATGTATGCATGTGAGAGAAAAATTGCATATGTGTGTGACATTTTAATAGTATATATGTGCAATTTTAATATTTTGTGTGTGTGAGAGTTTTTAGTAGTGTGTGAGAGACAAAACAGTTTTTGTCCTAAACGGCCCCTCATATTTGACATCTGCATTCGTCACACA
>CAEGAE010069060.1:0-29537 GCA_903067095.1 Girardinus metallicus | reverse complement strand
AACCTGCGACTACCGGCATGAGGACTAAAGCCTCCATATGTGGGTTGTGCTTTGCACCTGCGCCACCACAGCACCCCCCTTTCCCTGCATTTTTAGAAATATTAAGATACAGTTAGACTGTTTTGATTTTTTTAGTTTGAAGCATTATTGAATCATTTTTACAGCCTGGCCCGCGCCTGCTTTAGCTGATCCTTTAGTTCCAGTATTGCAATGGAAGAAAGGTGAACCTCATCGGGCCCGTCAGCGATTCGCAGAGTTCGTGCATACGAGTACCTGGGAAACGAGAGGAACAGTACAATCAGAAGGCTGAATCAGAATTAAAAAGTGCATCTTCTAATGTATTTGTATGTAATGACACTCATTACATAATCCAAGAAAATACATTTTGGGTTCTCATTTGCTGGAAGCCATAATCATCCCAATCACCACTTAAACTACAACACACTACACGATGAATGAGATTAACCTTTTAACACAGCTAAGTCAAAACATTTTTGAGATTTACATGTATTCAGATGCTCTTCTATGCGAAGAAAGACAAACTTACATCTGTGCCAGAGGGAAGTCCCCTGACACTCCTGCACCTCCATGAACCTGGATGGCACAGTCCACCACCTTACACACCATCCTGGCTGCTGCCACCTTGATCATGGCAATCTACAGGACAGATTGTGACATTAGCATGCTACGCTACTAATCAGGCTTTAACTGCTTAGTTTTGCAAATTAGGAAGGTAAATAGCATTCTGAACAGCTGTTACAGTATGAACCCCTTCTAGTTACAGTAAAGGACAACATGCTTAATGTTTGTGTTTACAGGTGGATTTGAAATTGGGATTTAATATTTCTGCTCATATGTAAACATATGTAAACCAGAACCACAAACTACCAACAGTGTTACCTGCTTGCGAGCCGCCCTGCTGCCCAGAGTATCCAAGGCATGAGCAGCGGAGAGAGTCAGTAGGCGGGTCTGCTCAATCATCAGGCGGCACTCTGCAATCCAGTGAGCGATGACTTCCTGCAAACATCACAGAAACACAAGATTATTTAACCTGTCCTTCATCTGACAGCAGAAGGAAATGCTTGTGTGACTCACTCACATGCTGGTAAAGGTTTTTCCCAAACGTTCGCCTGGAGGCGGCCCGCTGACACAGCAGCTCCAGCGCCTGCTCGGCGCAGCCAACAGCTCTCATGCAGTGGTGCAGCCTGCCTGGACCCAGACGCCTCTGTGCGATCTCAAACCCTCGGCCCTCGCCTGGAGGAAAATACATGAGTGAGGGAAGGTTATTAGGCTAACATTACTTCCTCTCATCCATAAAACAAATCAATTTCTCAGGCTTCAAAAGGTAGTCACTCCTATTTAAGACGGGAGAGCTTTTTACCCAGGATCATGTTGGAAGCTGGGACGTGCACGTTTTCAAAGTGGACCTCAAAGTGGCCACCATGGATGGCATCTGAAAAGAAACAAGGAGAATCTGTAAACCACACTACATCGGTTCAACTTTCAAACGGCACAGTCCACATCAGTTCAACTTTCAAACAGGGGATACAGAGAGACGATCCAACCATCATGTCCGAACACGGTGAGTGGTCGGATGAGCTTTACGCCCTGCGTGTCCATAGGTACGAGGATCATACTGTGCTGGCCGTGCCTGAGAAAGAAGTTCAAACAACGCCCTTAAATAATGAAACTTATCCAAAGCTAATCAATTTTTAGATTTTTTCTAACGTTTAATCAATTTTACAGCTGCTACCGCTGGTGGCAATGTGTTATCAATTCTCTGCCAAAAAATGTTGGGTGTGTGTTGGAAATTAAAACTTGAAGTTGGAAACAAGGACAACGTGTTTTATATTGAGGGTGTGACTGTTAATAGATTTTGTTTCGATTAATACATATAGAGACAAGAGAGATGCAGATCTACGAGGGTTTTCTTTAAATCATGTCTTCATGCATTTGAAATATGCAGATAAACACCAAAGATTAATGTTTAAAAGTAAATGCACTTAAGTAAGTAAACTTCAATCAGGAAAAGTTAATTCTAGTTGCAACCTAAAACCTCACATGTTGTGAGGTTTTGGGCTCTATAGCGCAAAAATACAGACAACAAGCTAAAACCATTTAAGAAGAAATTGGAAAGTATGAATTAAATGAAATTTGATCATTTGTACAAAATTAGAAAAATTTATAAAATATGCAGCATAAGCAAACAAATCAGAAAAAAAAACTTCTGAAAACCCAGCTGACCTGCTGTGGCCATGGTCAGAGCTGCTCCTGCACATAACGATGGCCACTTTACATCTGGCACTGCCCGCACCTGAAAACACAGAGCACAGAAACTCTGACTTCAGATTTGGATGCATATCTGGTCGCGTCATCGCGGTGGACCAAAAAAAAAAAAAAAAAGACAAAAAAGACGAGCCGAACCATCCACGCTCCATGACCTTAATCACTCCATGACCTGAATACGCCCGGAAAACAGTCCCTGTTGTTCCCTAGGAAGTGCTGAGCTTGGATGGAGCCTCGAGAGAGATTAACGGCCCCGACAACGGGAAAAGCCACAGGTTGATTTACATTTCCGGAGTTGGATTCTTTTGGGGTTTTATCTTGTTATCGGAAACAGACCACGTGTGTTTGAAATTAAACAAAAATAGTTTCAAATTAAACAAAAGTTGTTTCTTTTCTTGACACAAAAATCCCTCCATAAAATTGCAGTTCAAGGGATTCTGCCACTAGGGAGCAGTATCCCTCTAGTGGCAGCATGTCACAAACTGAAAAGAGTGAGCGTAGAGATATGAATTACCTCAGTGGACATTTGAAAGATCTCTTAATATGAAAAGTGTGGCATGCATATGTATTTAGGCCCCTTCAATCTGATACCCCTAAAATAAAACCCACCCCAAACAATTGCCTTTAGACATCTCCTAATTAGAAAATAACACCCATATCTGCAGGATTCAATCTCAAAAGTAAAAATATCAACCTCTAAATGAGCTACAAAAAAAACTTTTGCTGCGATTTTAGTGAAAAGTTCACTAATTCATTGACCCATGAATACAGAAGTGCACTACACTTTTCAGATTCTTGCACTTTTCAACTGCGTGTTCATAAATCATATCATAAAGTACATTAGAGTTTGGAGTTGTAATTTTACAAAAAGTGATATGATCAAAAAATGCAGTATTCCAGAAAAGGTGAGAAATTTTAAATTTCAAAAGAAAAAAGACAGTATTTTATATGGAGCACTTTTCTTTTGATTTTTAGGCATTTCCTGTTTTGATGTTTGATCCCAGGGCTGTTATTGTTACTGTCTCCAAAATGTTGAAGGATTTCTTTATTTTGTTCACTGCAAGCTTTGAAAAAATGCCCTTCTTTTGGTTTGTTCTGTCTCGTTGCCACGCTTACCAAAAACATTTTGCCTTTTGTAGCGTTTTACAGCCTCAGAGGCGTGACTCCAAACTGCTGATTGGTAAAAAAAATACAGATTACTTTGGAATTTCCTTGGTTAGAGGTCCATTTCAGGTTACGCCCATTAGGCCTAATGTACACATGGCGAGGACTGATGGCCTGACTTCCTGTTTAAATCTTTGCCCAGCTGGAAAAACTGTCCCCTAAGGACAAGACATATGGTCACCAGACTGGAACAGACAAGAAGACGTGAATGTTTTATGGAAATCACAGCATGGTAACCTCATCACAACTGCATGCAAACTCTTTCAACCAATTCGTTGTGACAGATGTGCAGTTACTAAACAAACTGTAAAGGAAGTCAAAATAACTGATCATACCAGCCTTGTAACCACAAACGCAAAATATACAAACAGCTCCACCCAGTAAAAAAAAAATAAAAATAAAAATAAAAAAACACATCTAGGAAAGCCTGTTTGGCCCGAAGGCAGGTTCAACTTTCTCACTGAACCCTTACATAAGTCACATGGATGATCTAAGGTGATCATGCCCAAACATGTCCCATCCACATTGGAATGAAAACAGACATCCCAGACTCCAGCATTGACACCCAAACATGTCATACGAGTCTTTTTATTTAAGTCACTAAATCATCCTTCAAAATGAAATTTTTTAGTTGTCAGCAAAACCTTTTTTTTTTTTTCTTCATATCTTCATATTTAGCTATTTATTTAATTTCTGATCCCAAACAAGTTGGGTTTGTTTGGACTGTTTATATGTGTACAAACAAAGGAAAGACAAGAAATGTGGCACTGAAGGATATTAAAAAACAATCTGGAATTTCTGAGGAAGCAGATGGAAAAAAACAAACAAACATTGGCACAGTGTTGGGTTAACAGCATCTGAAACAGATCTGCTAGTAATGGTGTAAAGCATATAAATACATGAGATCCGATCTTTCACATATGTAACTGCTTTCATCCTGGTCATTCATAACTTCCTTGCTGGACTGCAACAACCTTTAAACCCACAAAGATGAGACGGCCACTTGAAGCCAAAAAATATCAGTTTTTATGATCTTGACAATCAAGGCTGGACAATGTCAGGAAAGCAATTATTTGTGATAATATTGCAGAATATGTTGATGGCAATATCAGCTATGACAAACCAACATTTTCCTACATTCGTCCTGCCATTTTCTTGGAGTTTTAGCACCTCTGCCACAAAAGCAGATACATGCTTTTTTTTCCTACATAGTCATAAAAATTCCTATGTAGGAATTGTTCATTGTGTGTTGTCTGCCCGAACCAGATATGATCCATCATGCCTTAAATCAATAAAGAAAACTATGCAAGTAATTTAACCCTCCTATATAGAGCAAATCTGCCGATGACACTGCATAGCAACCGCACCCACCCTCCTGTCTACTGCTAATACATAACACACAAAACAAATGATAATGAATAATACAAAAGATTTAACTAATATAAGTAGTTTTTTTAGAATAGGAAAGGATTTATCACAGATTACTTCAAACCTTCACAAACCCAGCAAAGCTCCTACTGGCACTCTCTGCTCTGAATGACAAAGACCTGACAAAAAAAAAAAGAAATAAAGTTTATCTAAAAAGAATGAAAAACTCCACTTATCCTTGCATAACACTTTGCATGGACCAACAAACAAAAACTGTGGGATTCTGAGTCATCCAAACTATGTATTCAGGAAATGACCCAAACTCAGACACTCGCGCGCACACACATGTATTCAGAACTACGTGGAGAAGGGACACGCTCCTCGTGCCGTCAGGGCAGGGAGGAGGGCAGGCTGAGCAGCAGAGATTAGTCACTTCACTCCTGGAGAGTACACTAACGCACCTCCTCTGGACTCAGTTACAGTTTGTGTGCGGCACAGAGGTTTTTCTAATCCTTACCGCTCCAAGAAAAAAAAAAAAAAAACTGCTGACAACAGGTAAGGCATTTTCTGATTCGACACATTTAACACTAAGCTGGCAGAGTAATAGTATAAAAGCTTGGCTATGCTAGTTTATTCTGTTAATTCTGAATTCAAAATCCCTTTTTATGTTCCTGAGACACTGTTTAGCACAGAAATTAATCTTGTTTTCATCCAAATAAGGAAAGTTTGATTTACAGTTGGGCTTAAAGTCAAAGTCCTGCTTCGAAGATTTTATGACGTTATTAAACTTAGAATGAGGTCATGATAAGTTTGCTTTGTTATCATTACTTCACAAATGCAGCCATGGTGAGAAATCCCAGTGTTTTTGCCATTTGCAAAGAGCAAAATCAAATCAGAATGTTGATGCTACAACTTCACACCAAAGCATCAGCAACAGAACATTTTACATAAAGTAGATTTAATTAAGACAGTTAGAATAAAATAAGAAAAGGTTTCAAAAAGGTAAAAAAAATAGATATTTGTATTACATAATAAACTTACCAAAAAATACCAGAAGTATCTATGTATTCTAGGTAAATCAAAACATAATTTTAATGCAAAATTAAAAGTGTAAACTTTCGTGACAATTCCTTTTGAAACACCTTTAAAACATTTGACAATCGTTCTGTAATTGGCTTGTAAAGTCTAAAACAAGCACTTTGGAAGAATGGTAGCAAGTTTGAACCTGTTGTAAGTGACACGCAGCTGTTGACAGTGGCGAATGCTTGGGATTTTTTGTGTTATTCCAAGAACATCTGCTGCATTCACTGCCACTCCTCCCATTTGGAACATCGTACTTCATTATGTAACAGGACTGGACACTTTGCATGAAAGGAACAAAACTCCCGTTATCTCAGCTAGAAGTGCACTCAGCCAGAAAGAAGACCCTGAGATATCCCCATACTCCCTCAGGAATTATGTCATCGGTCTCATAACAGGCTTTGCCTTTGGGGTGGACAGATTATTAAACTCCGCTTTGACTGAATCAAATTAGATGAACACAATCCACCCCATAAATTATTCTCTTTAACACCTAAATCCTGATTCATAAAATGATTGTCAGTAATAAAAACATGTTGTTGATGAATATCGTGGATTTCTCAAATTCTTTTTGTATCGTAATTGATAAATAAGGTATCTATGGTCCTTTATAGTTCATATTTTCCAACCAAAAAGATGTGGATTGTATGGCGGCTTCAAAACAAGCAGAAACAACTTATGTACTGGGCATCATAACTGATACATATTTGCCTCACAGTTTTATTAAAAATAAATGTAGCATCAGTCATTTGTGGCTGCAGGACTGTCCGGACACATTGTCCTCTACATGTGCAGCGAAGTGTGAGGAAATGGGCATTGACATCATAACCAATATGTCTGAAAAGTCTCACATAATGGGATGTCCTGTTGAAGCTGTGCAACAGAACCAGGATCCTGGGTTGAAGTGGGAGAGAAAAAAAAATAAATAAAAAATGGTTTACATGTCACCTTCATCCCTTGCTGCACTCATTTCCTGTCAGTTTTGGATTGCCCCTGCGGCCATTATTACACCGATGTGGGAAAAAACAAGCTGCATTGTTAACTGATATAAACATGCCATCTTAAATACCCTACAGTAGATGTTATCAGCTTGCACAACAGGTTGTACAAGTAAAAGATTATACTTTATTCAATAAATCAGAAGCCGACGTTTTCTGAAGTTTGCGGAGCTCTTGACGTCGTTCGCTGCATGCAAATTGAGCAAACTCAAAAGGTAATTAGAAGCTCTTTGGGCCAGTTTGGTTGTTTTCTTTCATCGACCTCTACAGAGATCCGTTTACTGTTGTTCTTGAAGCCCACACACATGCCTGACAGGCTAGACTTTAGGGAAAAGCAGGGAAGATTTCTTTGAACCCAAACAGTATTCCCATTTCCTGTTTCACCACTTAGAGTGCCTTACAAAAGTATTCATCTCCGTATAACGTATTGAAGTCCCCTCCATCAACTTCCTTGTATTTTATTGAGACTTTTATGTAACACACCAACACTAAATAGAGCCTAATTTTGAAGTGGAAGGAAAATGATGCAAGGTTTTGTCAATTCCCTTTTTGGTAATTAGATTTCTGAGAAGTGTGGTGTGCATTTCTTTCCCCCCGATACTTGTAAATAAAATCCAGTACAGCAGTCTAATTAACAACAAAAATTCTGACTGAGCCTTTCACAGTTTAATATGCTTTGATCTAAACCATTCTATTGTAGCTCTGGTTGTGCGCTTAGGGTTACTGTCCTACATTTTGTTGTCTCTAGTATTGCCCTGTATTAAAGTCTATCGGCTTTTCCATCAACTCTGACAAAATAAGAGAAAGTGAAATGTTCTCCTATTTCACTAAGCACATCTTTAAATTCTGCTCTTTTTATGTTCAGGAAACATGGAAGACTTCTACACCAGTGATGATGCGGACATCAGTTTCAACGATACTTATGAATACGACTATGAACACAGCGTCTGTGAGAAAGAATCGGTACGTTCTTTTGGCAGCGTCTTCCTCCCAATCATCTACGCCCTGGCTCTGGTGGTGGGCCTGGCTGGGAACGCCTTGGTGGTGGTGGTCTACACGTCCAAGTTGAGACTCCGGACCCTGACTGACATGTGCATCCTCAACTTGGCCATCTCAGACCTGCTGCTGCTCTTCACCTTGCCGTTCTGGGCCGCCGACGCCGTCCATGGCTGGAAGCTGGGCGTGGCCGGTTGCAAACTCAATTCCTTCCTCTACAGCACCAACTTCAGCTGTGGCATGCTACTGCTGGCATGCATCAGTGTGGATCGCTATCGGGCGGTGGCCCAAAACTCAGCAAGCAGAACTGGGACGGGTAACAGAGTCAGGAGGCAGTGGATCCTGGTGTGTGCGGCACTGTGGGCTTTAGCTAGCTTTTTTGGTCTTCCTGAACTCATCTTCTCCACGGTGAAGACTTCCCATCACAGGACCAGCTGCACGGCCATCTACCCAACCAGCATGGCCCGACCTGCGAAAGCTGCCCTGGAGCTGCTGGAGGTCATCCTCCGCTTCCTTGTTCCCTTCCTGGTCATGGTCGTCTGCTACTCATGCATAGGCCGGGCGCTAACTAAGGCTGCTGGGGTGCGCAGAGAACGGAAATGGCGCGCACTTCGGGTCCTCCTCGTTGTCGTGGCCGTGTTCCTGCTCACCCAGCTGCCCTACAACGTGGTCAAGCTATGTCGAGCGATGGACATCATCTACCACCTCGTCACGGACTGCGAAGTGAGCAAGCGCTTGGACCACGCTCGGCAGGTGACAGAGAGCCTGGCACTCACCCACGCCTGCATCAACCCCGTCCTCTATGCCTTCATCGGGTCTTCTTTCAGAGGACATGTTCTGAAGGCTGCCAAGCACCTTGGACAGAGACTTGGAAGACACTCGAGGCAAGTCAATGAGGAGCCGGCGGTGGAGATCGCACTCCACTCAGCGAGCCAGAACCAGTCTCAGTCTGGTTCGGAGGACCAGGACACCAGCACATTCACTATCTGAGAATTTAGCATGTACAGTGGTAGCCATCTTTACTGGCACTCTTGGTAAATATGTGTTAACAGCCTCAAATTAAATTCATTTTCATTGCAGTAGCATATTCTCAAACTAAAAGAAATTGAGTAAAAGATTTCTTGCTAAGAAATATTTATGGCACAATAATTGATAGCCCCCGTGAATCCTTTGCACAAACTATCATTGCCCATGAAATAGGACTCTACTATAAAACACTATGACATTTTCACAGAGGTAGCACACAATTCAAACTAAAGCAAAGTTTACCAAACTCTGCACATTTACTATTTTGATGGTAGGTAATTGAGACTTAATGGATGAATATAACTGAACTAATAGGTCAATTTTTCTTATTTCTCAAATTTAGAACTTAACATGTTTCAGATCATTATGATTTAATTTTTGTTTTACTTTTTATTTTTTGGCATGCAACAAGTGCTCTCACACCTAAAGCAAGGTTTGGGCATGAAATACTTTATTTTCATAAATTAATTGGGTTTACATTTTTAAAACAATTATTTTTCATCCGAATCATTTAAATGTAAAATGTTACAAAAGCCTGAATTCATATATTTTTTATTCAAACCACTCCTCAATGACCTTTAGTCACAAACACCCACATATTTACTTATAGGAAACTAAGAATAATGTGTATCGGCCTGGGGCACGTCAGCATGAGGCAGGAGGAAACTGGAATCTAACCCACAATTTTCTGATTGTAAGGCACTACATTACCTACTGAGTCACTCTCAAGACTTTGCTAAAGACTTCCTGAAGCCTAATATTATCATATTAAAGTGTTTTAAAAGCCTTGCTGAAACCCTATTATTAATTTTACCCTACTGTAATAAAAGAGGAATTTATTGAAGGCTTTTTACAGATATTTACCACATGCACACCTAAAATTCTCTGATGTTATATGCCTATTTACTTGATATATATATTTACATGCATTAGCTGTCATACATCCTAGACAGGAGTAGCCGCACATAACTTAACGGCTAAAAAAAATATGTAATATAACGTTTACGCACTATTCTATGTGTTTTGTATAAATTATGTATTTTCTTAAATAAAAGAACAAAGCCTCCAGCGACATGCATCTGTTACAATTAAATGCAGCTGAATCACAAGTTGCTCAGGGGAACCGTTCAGAACAACTCCAATCCAACTTTACAATCAGCCCTGTCTTCCAAAATCTCATCTGCATCGCATTTCATCACATCCTGCGGCTTTGGGTTGGGATGACGGATGGCTCGGTTGCACAGTGGGTGACCCATTGAGTCGAAAAACATTTGGCAAGCAAAGACAGGAGAGCTCGCAGCAGGAAGGATCCTTCCATGCCATTAGAGTAGTAAACAGCAAAGTCGCATGTTCCTTAGAGGAGCTTAAAGCCTAACCGCTGTTTTTCATCCACTTACATTTGTTTATTTCAATAAAGTAAAGTTTAAAGAGCAAATGATTTGCAGTGGAGAAGAACCTCCCACTAGATCTCGCTTTTTTTATTTATTTATTTTTTTTTTTATGATGCCACTATGCACTATAATGCTAGACTAACCCTGATACACATCACATCTTGGCTCAGAGTGCTGGGTGGCCAGAGTCCAAGGTTTAATAGTTTGTTTAAGCCTCTTTGCTCGACAACAAAGAAGGTTGAGTTTGTCTTGGCAAAGCCTGGTCTTAAAATCCACATCAGATACTTCCAACAGACACGAAACAATCTGTTTAATTTTTTTGGCGTGTTTAGTAGCCATCAGTCCACCTGAATCAGTCTCTCTAAATCCTTAAAGAACATTGGTTCTTACATCAAAGACAGATGTCTACAGGTGCCTCTGAATGTATTTTTGCCAAGCCTCAGCAGTGTACAAATTTATAAAACAAAACCAGTAGTAGAAAACCATGTGAAGACCAGGTACGGAACCTTGCAAAAGTATCATCACCTTCACAAATTGTTCCACTGCAACCTCAAAGTGATGTAGATTAGTGCAAGGGGAGAAAAATATACATTTAAAAAACATTTTTTACAAATGAAAATGAGAAAAGAAAAGCCACCTCTCACTAAAACCCTGTGCCACTTTCAGGCGTCACCCAATTAGTAAATACAGCCAACCTGTATACGCTTTAATCTTAAACCGTATACAGTATAAATATGGCATCTTCTGTGACAGCCTCAAAGGTTTCTTAGAGAACATTAACCAACAAACAGCATCATAAAGAGCATACAGCAGATGGGTCAGAAAGGAAGCTGGTTCCAGAGTAGCATCCCTAACTTTAAACATGTCTAAGAGTTCAGTCCATCATTCGAAAATGAAAAGCGACTGCAGCACAACTGCAAACCTATCTAGAAAGGGACTGACTGGGACAAAGCACAGCATTATTCAGAGAAGATGACAAGAGGCCTATGGTAACTCTTGGCAACAGGCATCAACAGCTCAGGCAGAAAAAAGCCTCTGGTGATGGAAAGCCACAAAACGTTCTGTTTTGAAGTTTACCAGAATTATTTAGGAAACCCAGCAAACATGTGGAGGAACGTCAGATGGAACGTCAGATTACATGCAGAACAGTGTTCGGGTGTTTTTCCTTAGCAGGGTCACAAAGCTGGGAAGTGTCAGTAGGAGGATGAACTGAGGGCTATACTGGAAAAAGACCTACTAGAAACTGCAAAAAGAGGCGAGACTCTTTTTGCACTTAGTAGAACTGCCTGAAACATCGAGTCAGAACCACAATTCTGTTGTTTAAACTGAAGTGTTCACATGGCCTACACTCAAATCTAAACGAAAACGTGCCACAAGATTTGAAAACTGATGTTCACAGGTGCTCTCCATCCACTCTCACTATGCTAGAGCAATTTTTACAAAGACTTAATTGCAGCATACAAAGTATTCAAACAGGGGGGCAAAAAACAAAAGCACGCCACACCTTTCAGATATTTTTGTTTATTATAAAAAGGTAGAACACTACTGTGTGTATTTTTATTCTGTCACTATTGTGTACTGATCTACAACATCAAATCCTAATAAAATCCAAACTAAAACTGAGATTTTTGTCTCACTTTAGAGGTTTAAGATTTAAATTAAAGCGACAGTACAGGCATGAAATAAAGGACTCAATGGAAAAATTTAGATTAACTTTAAGAATCGCGCCATATATGGAATGCATGACCCTTCTCTTCTGGTGAGTGTTTTGCCTCATTCCTCCAAAATAAATCAAGTGCAGAATTCTACAGTTTGAAAGAGATAAAAAACATATCTAGAAAATATGTGGTTTGCAAAGTTTTAGTTGTTTTGCTTGAGTAACGGTGCCCCCCCACCCCGAGGATGAAGATAACAGATAGCAAGCATGGGAGTAATTTGAGTGCATTATCTTGCCCATGGGACAGAATTATACAGCTTCCACACCACAGAGTTGCATTGCCAACCTCTGTGCACCCTTTCATTTAGAAGCCACGTCTAACAGCTTCAGGGGGAAATGGTGAAGGTGAAACCTGCATCTTTATGTGATGCATACAGTTCGGAGGAACTCTAATAAGTTTAAGTCCGGGAGTGTATTTCTACGGCAAGTAGCTGTGCTTTTAAAACAGAAACTAAATTGTTTTTTTCTGACCATGAAACCTTGGTTAAGGAAGTTCCTTTTTTTTTTTCATTATGGAAAAATAGACTGCAAAACCAAACCAACGAATCCCCCTCGTAGATTCTCTGGGACACACCCGGACCATGTCGCTGAGGAACCAGCATCGATTACTGGAAACAATGAGTCGACCACAGCAACACTACCTTGGAATTACGCTAAATTACAACAGCTCTGTCAAGTTTCACTTGTCTTGTTTCCTACTTAGTGAAGTCGAACAGATCGAGTTTGGATATTATGACTCATAGGGATATATATAAAAAAAAAACTTGTTTTATTTTTTTAAATCGCATACTTCAGTGGAATAACCATGGGTCGCAGAGAGCAACAACCCGTCCATCAGCACACCCACATTCTTCCTGCTAACAGGAAGATATATTCATGCTGGCAGAGGATCTTTGTCACATCACAAAATTCTTTCCATTGCAGGACATTTTGCATCCAAGAAAAGGAAAACGGTTGAGCAGGAAGAATGTCAATGCAGATGTGTGAGACTTGAACTATAAACTGTTGATTGATGGCAAGAAGAAGGAAATTTAGGGGAGAGAAGAATTCAAGTGCAATTCAACAGCCAGTTTTTTCATGATAATGAGAGGAAAACTTTCAAGTCACACACAAAAAACAAACAAAAAAAAAAACAGGGAATATGATTCATAATAATATTAATTCCTTCTGTAGTTTTGGGGTTTTAAAAACTAAAATTTTTTTTTTGCAAATTCCACATTTACATTAGTGAAGGTAGGACAGAGAAGTCTTTTTCTGGCAAGCCTCCCATAACAAGGGACACATCCGGGTATGGCTGTTTCCATAACACCTATGATAGTTGTTATGGAAACTTTGTGCCAAAGAAATGTCACTCTTTGCTGTGCAACAGTGAGCTTTGTAATTTCTTCTTTCTCTTTTTACCATCCACCTCGTTGTGTGTGGTGGCAACATCAACGTGGATTCTCATCCGGCCTTGTTAGCCAAACTTCCAGTTGTTTTAAAACTTTAATTGCTGCTCTGACTGTACATACAGGCAAGTTTGAGCCAGTAGTTGTTTACTGGCAGCAATTTCCTGACATATGGATTAAAACACACATTGGCTTTACTGGAATGCAAGGAGCCAGGAAAACACTTGCAGCAGTAATTCTACTGTGTCTGACTTTTTCAGTTAGTCTCACCATTTTTTTTGTTTTTTTTTTAAGCTTCTTTTCCAAAAGTAATTCCAAAAACAAGGTGAATTGTTTTTTACAGAAATAAGTAAGCAGTTAGAAAAGTTGAGCTTGTAAATTTTTGTCAGACAGTAGCTATAGTTTCACTGTAGAAAGAGAAACACAGATACATCTACACAAGTGATGATTTTACTATTGGGGAAAAAAAACATGACAAGGAGTTGTAACAATGCTGCATATTAAACCCTAGCTGCCATATGTCTGCCTTGTGCAGCACCCAGCAAGCTGTTTGGTGCAAACAAAGTTAACAAATTTCACTGCTTCAGTTAACAATGTTTCAGTATATTTTTTTATGAAGAAATATTTTTTGAGGAGTTGCTGATAATCTGTGTCACAAACGCACAACCCATCCAGAAGAGATGCTGCAATTTTACTGAATTTCTAACTTTTTTGTTTAAATTTACATGCTGAATTGTGACAGTATAAGAAGTTAACCTGCTGCTAAAAAAAAAAAAAAAATAGGAACAATTCTATGCTACCGGTAATAAATCTGTCCAGCTGGTAACGAGCTGAAAAGCCAAAACATTTCTAAAGACTGCAAACATCCATGTCGGAAATGGACATACGTCATTAACCTTACTAGTGCAACCAAACAATAAAGAAAATTAAAAATGGTCAGATTAGATTTTTTTTAGTTTAGTATCTTTCATCATACTTATCATATTCTGCAGCACTGGAAAAGCATGTTCTGTTATCTTTCCCATTTTGAAAAGTGTCTCATCATATTCACGCTTCAGGGATGTTTAATTAAAAGTTCCTGGATACTAAATAAAGTAAAATATTTTATCAATCGCACCAATAATTGTGGATTAAAAATCAGTTATTTAACATGGGATTTCTTTCCCTATGTGATAAATACATTATTAATTTAAGGGTTATGTTTTCCTCTTTTTTTTTTTTTTACTGGGTTTCTGCTGATGCAATAAAAACTTTTTTTTTTAAAAGGCTTCATTTACCACAGCTGTCACAATATGTGAAAGCTGCTGCACCTGGCTTAGGTTGGGAAGAAGATTAAAGCCTGCTGGAGTGTGTTAAGGGCTGTGTTATAAACATAGTTGAGGTTTAAATGTTACAGGTGCTGCTAAATGCATTTTGTTTTACTACAGTAATTTTCTCCCCCATTAAGAAAATGTTCTCAAATTAATAGCTGAGTTTTGCCTTGTGTGACATTATCCTGTTGAGCTTTTTTTTTTTATTCAAATAAATATTTAAACGTAGTTTGTTGTTTAAAGCCAATTAAAGACCGACTGGTGAAAAGAATCGTACGGATAAAAATGAAACGACAAATTTAGTGGAGGCAGTGCTTTTAAGCTTTTCAACATTTACCGATTAAACGTGTTACCTTCCGGTTTATTTTAACCAACTTCACTCCTTTTGAATGACTCACATCAGAGGTACCACTTATTTCCCTTGACTCACACGTAGAGAGTCTTTATAACACTTGGAATCCATGACCTTTTACCATGTTTATCTTCTGGCAAACTAAAAGCCTATTTTTCACAAAAGAAAACAACAAAAAAAAAACCACATTCAACACTTTTGAGCTCATTAAGAATGTTTTATGTTATATAATAAGCATGAGTCATCCGTATAGTTTTATTGTCCATATGAAAGCACTTTGAGTTCATATGTATCTCTTTAAGGCTCCGCTTAAAAACCAATGGATAACATCTTGTTTACATCTACAGCTTGTTCTCTCTGAGAGACAAACCTTCAGAGGGGCAATAAAATTTTCAGGTTTATACTTCCAAAAAAAGTTCTCTTCTTTTATGAGTCTGTTCCATTAATAAAACGCTATTAAACAAGCTCTGTTATTCCAAATAAAACTACTTGTTCTGCGTTTATTAAGTTTAAAGTGTTCTGAGTGCGTTTTGATTCCCTAACAGGATAAAAACCTTTTATAGAGGATCAAATAACGTTTGACGTACTCACCACTGCTCCACCACTTTTTGCCGTTTATGATGTAGGTGTTTTTGTCTCTGTGAAGTCTGCACTCCATGTTGGCTGCGTCGCTGGAAGCAACGTCAGGCTCTGGTGGTAAGAATTTAGGAGAAAATGAGTCAACGAGACTTCCAGAGTTTTCCCGTGTCTTTGTTTTAAGGTCAGATTCCAGCATAAGCCACATTTGGTAATTAATATAAATAAAACTGAATGCTCAACTCCAAAATGTAAACGATTGACCAGGAAAAGAGGGACTCATGTTCCCACGTCATCCGGTGAAAGAAATAACTGTTAACTTCCCCCCCATAAGAAACAAATAAAACAAACAAAAAAAAAAATAACAATTGTGTTTAGAAAAACCACAGGGATGTTCGCATTTTCTGTAATCACCTCTGGCAGTGGTGTGTCGCCATTTCCAGGCGGCGTGGGAAGTAGATGGATGGAAATTACGCAGTATTTGTTGCCACTGGCAGGTGACGTTTTGAGATGGGAGGTTTACAGTGTCGGTAATCGCTGAGGGTAGTCTAACCTCGTTATAGACCACAATCATTCACATGAATCCAGTGGAAAGAAGCTGAAGGATTTTGTAGGAGTAGATCAGAAGTTTTGACTTTCCAACTCTTTATGAGTTCAGCTGTGAACATTTGTGTTCACGCCTTGCTTTACAAAGAACAGGTTATTCCAAACGTATTCAGATCCCTCAAAGCCTTTCAGATTTTTCATGTTTGAGCCATAAACTCCATTATGTGTTATTCATGCTAAGTGCAGCTAAGCATGATCCTATCAGGAACGGTGCGCTGTAAGATGTTCAAAGACTGGAAGCAACCCTGTGTGCCTCAGTTTTCACAATGTTGTTTGTTTTCTAACAAACCTTGGAGGTCTTCACAGAACACCTGGATTTACGTCAAGATTAGATTATATAAAGGTGGGTTTTATTTCAAAGCATCCAAGCAAAGAGGGGTTTGCTCTTGGACTTTTAGATTTTTACTAGCAAAATAAATAAAAATTTGACTTTTTAGATTTTTATTTGCAAAGTAATATATGTTTTTGTTTTTTTTGTTTTAAATCACATACATGATATCTTCTACTTAATCATTTATTCTTCTGATGATGTATCACATAAAATCTTAATATACATTTAAATTTATGGCTGCAACGTGACAACAAGTGAAGTACAGTTGTATGGTGTGAATGCATTTGCAAGAAAGAAATCAAAAGAAGGGGAAAATAACTGAAGTGTGATCCTTCAGTATGAAGGGGGAAAACTCCTGAATCAAAACACAAAGTGAAGCTCATAAACTATCTGGTTTCCATTTAGAGGAAAGTTTGAATGCTTCACTGCACACACAGATTCCAACCTCACACAAATACCTGATTTTCTACTGTTATGTTACATTTGAAATCCTCACGACCAAGATCAAACGTGTGTGACTTAATCTCTAAAGTTTGGGGGAAAACCAGGAAAAAGGAAGAGAAGACTGCTGGGACAGATTTGGAACTCTGGTTCTGACTTCCGTCGGGAGAGAGGTTGGGTCCGAAGACAAAGAGATAAAATCTTCTGGGAATATTATGTCCAAGAGTTTGAAATGCAGACCAATTTCTAAATACGTAAATTTTACTGTCAATCCCTCTGTTCTAAAAATCTACCATGAATTGTGAATCTATTTTATGTAAATCCAGATTAATTTTGGAGGATTTTGATCTCAACAATTAGCCAATAAAACAGGGAGCACTAAACTAAACCTCCCAGCTTCCTTTAGCAGAAATAAACGGTGGCTGAATCCAAATATTCAGGCAGTGGAAACTGTTGCTGCAAAACCGCATAAGTCGAGGAGAAGCTCTAATGTTGATGATTAATCCCAGGAGGTTTGACCTTTACTGTTAACAGATGGTCTTTTTTTAACAGAGCCACAAAAAACAAAAAGAACAAGACACTCTAATGGAAAGTTTACTCTTCATGTTTCTCGATCCCTCGGAGTGACTGCATTTGCAAAAAATATTTAGCAACCTAATCCAATTTAACTCACGACTGAATAACTTGGACTGTATGTTTAAATTGCAGCTTTTCATTTTACTTCACTTTAAAAATCATTAATAAAGTCGTGAATAAATTAGAATAAATTATTTCTTAACCTCAGATTTTTCCCCACTGCATAAGTGAACTAAATTTAAAAGTTTTCTACATTTTTATTAGGTGAAATTTTGCAATAAAAGAAAAAAAAAAAAAAAAAAGATTTCAAGGCAAATTTCTTTCTTTTTTTTTTTCAGCACGATTGCCGATAAATACTTGATCATATCGATACCTGTCATACAGAAGCAGGAGCGGATTTCTCCGCTGAGTAGAGGCTCCAGCCATTTCTTCTTCTGCTCCTCGGTGCCGAACATATGGAGCACCTCCATGTTTCCTGTGTCTGTGGAAAAACATCATTAATGGAGTTTCTATACAAGCTTCTTCTACACACCCATTCTACTGGAGGAGTTCTTTAATCAGGAATATTTCTTAATAAACTAAGCCAATAGACTGAAAAAAATATATATATATTCCTAACTGGAAACCTACCAAGACATGGCTCTACACAAAAACAAGTCAGGCAAGGGTAACATTAATGAGAGAAGCAGCCAAGAGGCCCATGGACTCTGGAGGAGATCCACAGGTCAGGTGGGAGAATCTGTAACTATTAGTGTTGCAGTTCACAAATCTGGCCTTCATGTGAGTGTGGCAGGAAAAAGAAAGTCCCATTTGTAGTTTACTATAAGCCATGGAGGGGAAACACATGGAAGCAGGTGCTCAGGATCAGATAAGACCAAAACTTGATGTTTTGCACTACAAAACAAAATGATCTATGTTGTGCAAATCATACTGGATATTTTCTATGCTATGGGAGAAATAATGGGATCCCAGAGACAGGTGCTGTGGTTGTGTTAATATACAGGCTCTGGAGAGGATGAGAAACATTTCCATCATTGCTGAGGTAACCTCCCAGTTCCCAGCTCACATATCAGACTTAAAGAGGAATTGATGACACAAAAATCTTCCAGAACTTGGAACCTCCCAACACAACAGCCAAGCTTCTTCTTGCTGAATTTTTTTTCTCAATTCAATACTTTTCTGCCAACCTCACATCTTGGCAGAAAAGCTCCCTTAAATTAATCTAAAAACAGTTTAGTTCTGTGGATTATGGACTTTCTGACAAAGAGGCCACAAAGGGTGTAAGTGAATAACATGTTCTGTACTGAGGTTTGACTACAATACCACAGAGATCGTAAAAGAGTGTCACCGGGCGAGGCAGTGGCACAGGCATAGAGCATGAGACCCATGTGTGGAGGCTGCAGTCTTCGACGCGGCCGTCATGGGTTCGAGTCCAGGCCTGTTGACCTTTGCCACATGTCTCCCCCCTCTTTCACATTCCTACATTCCTGTCGATTCAGGAATGTAGGTCACAGATCAACTATGAACTCTTGCTACACTGCTACACATATACTACATAAGTACTTCACACAGCACAGTGACCATAAATGCACTGCACATTTTACTAGTTGTGCATGTTCACATACTAAGTGTATATGAATTTTATGAACTCTCTTATTCTTGTACTACTCACGTGCCTTGGAAAAAAATTCATTAATTCATTCATTCATTGCATTGAAAAAAAACACAGAACTTCAGTGAAACCCGGTAGTTGAAGCATCAATCTGCCAGGTGTCATTATTATTTTTCTTTTTGTGTAGAACTAAATTCAACTGCGAGTCTTTGGAAAAATGCGATATCTGACGCTCACAGAAACTCTCCATCCAATCTGACTGAGTTTGAGCAATTTTGCAAAGAGGAATGGGCAAAATTGACAGACGTGCAAAGCTAGTCGAGACTCGTATCAAAAGACTGGCAGCTCTAACTGCAGCAAAAAGTTTTCATGGAGGCTGCAAGTCAGACTTTACAGATTTTTATTTGTGAAAGAAAATCATGTATAATTTTCGTTTCACGTCACAGTGGAACAGAAATTCTTGCTCTGTGTTGTCAAATAAAATCCTGCAGGTTTGGTTGTGTCATAACAAATGTGAAAAAGGTTAAGCAGGCTGAGTTTTGATTAAAAATTTTGTGACAGCTAGAGAAAACGTATCTTGCATACAAAGAGAACGTCATCAGAACATGAGAGAAATTAATATATTTGTGTAACTTAAATAAATAAATGATTGTGACATTTATGAGCCCTGTACATCAAAAACACCTCAGGATATGACATTATTTATTTGCCTTCTTTTTTTTTTTTCTTTTTTTTTTTTACCTGGAGCTTGGCAGTTGAACACTTCGGGAGCAAAGAGGCAGCGGCCCGTTTCTTCTGCGATGTAGGCATAATCCAACTGAGTGAGTCCACTGACTGCTGGCAGGAACAGGTTCCACAGCCCGGCCTGCTTGGCTTTCTCCTGGACTCACAGAACAACATTTATTACAAATCTGTTAAACAGAATGAACGACACTACGCTGAGTCCATGGCGAAAACCACTTGGTAGACATTGTTAACAATGAAAGACCTGGTGAAAAAGGACTGAAATCCAAAGTTAAACAGAGTCTGTATATTCTTCCAGCCTACCTTTAGATCCTCTATTATTTTTGGAGCGTGCCACCTTAGAGGAGACTGGGAATGTTTAGTGTAGTATTCTGCAACTTCCTGAGGAAATAAACAATTGCATTATGAGAAAAAAATAATTCCATCCTGATTTTTTCTCGTCAGAGAAAAGCCTTCTCATGCAATACAAAAGGTTAATTTGCTCAAGTCTTAAACTGCATTTTGCTGGTTTGTTTTGGTGTGCCCAATTCTTTTACAAGAAAGCCAAGTCAGTAGAAATTCTTTGATGTTCAGTGAACAATGAGGGCTCTGTGTGCAGTAAAAAGAAAACTATCAACAGATTTATGGTTTTCTCCATTTAATTAACCAATTCATGTGGCAAGGATGAATTGGTCTGTCAAATCTTCCCACGTCAAAATTAAGCGTCTGTCTGAGCAAATAAAATGCGCCCTGTCCTCGTTGAAGCTCCTGGCACTGACCTGCTGAGCAGGAAGCACATACTGCTGCATGAAGTCTTTAACCTGCTGGAGCACAGCCTGGCCTTTGGCAGTCTGAGGGAACAGCCTGTCTTTTGTTGGACCTGCGAGTGGGCTGGCAGGAAACACATCGGAAACATGTGAAAGGTTGGCAGGATACACTCGGCGCAACAGCTGAGTGCCAAGCTCCTACTCCTGCTTGCTTAAGATCAGTCAGCACGTGGATTCAATTAGTATTCTTACCTACAACAACAACAAATTCTGGTAACGAGCCTCTTGATGTCAGCTATGGTAGGCTGTAATTATACTGGTTTGTTCACATTAAATTCATCCATCCATTCATTATCTTACACGCTTATCCCAAGTTGGATTGCGAGGGGTGGTGGTGTCGAGCGAGAGGTGTGGTAACCCTGGACAGGTGGCCAGTCCGTCGCAGGGTTCACATTAAATTACAACTTTTAAAATAAGTGGATTTCTGTGCATTTTTCATTTCATGAGTGATACTCACCTTTTGGCTAGCTGCAGCGCTACTTTAGCCAAAGGCTCGACATTCTGGCCATACTGAGCTGCATCAGGCGCGCTGGCGTTACCCAGAAGGTAACGAGCATAGATCCCCTGCAATAAAACAGAAAAATAATAATTTGATATGAAAGACTCACAACTGTCATTACAATATAAGTGGGTGTAACTCGAGGACTGGCTTGAATGCAGTATTTGGTACGATTTCATATTTCAAGTGTCACATAACCAGGCGATGCATACGAATAATGTATCTGGCCAGTTGGGTGGATGCTAATGCTCGTTGTAGAGAGGATGTTATACAATATTGATGAAAGAAAAGGAAAAAGTAGGTTAATAGAGACATATACTGCCATTGCAGTTTACAGCCATATGAAAAACAAATGCAATGTGACGCAAAGCTGTGAAAACTAAATGATACTCGGCAGGCATAATGTTTTTTTACAAACAAAACTCTGAAAAGTGTGTCTTGCGTTTGTGTTAAACCCCCTTTAGTCTGACACCCCATAATAAAATCAAGCGAAAGCTACTGCATTCAAAGCTTACCCAATTATTGCATATTCCTGAGTTGCACCTTTTTTCATATTTTGACCACTCCTGCGACTCACTAATGTAAGTCAGGTGCGACTTACATTGCTTTTTTTTATTATTTCTTTCTGAAGCATTTTTGACTGTTAAATATAATTTCATACTGTAGGAGAAGAACAAAAGATTAAACATTACCGTCTCTAGTTGTGAGGAAAACTATTCGCAGGCTGAAAGCTAGATGAAGTCTATAGATGGACATATAAAGATCGACAGTGTGCTGACGATCTGTGCTACCTCATCAGATCTTCCTACCATAATGCGTCTAGATAACTATCCTACCTTTTGAAACTGCTACACCTGTTGAGGCTTGTGAACCATGCAGTTACTTCTCCATGCCCTGGCAGTTGCCACGGAGATGAATATGAATTACTGTGCATGTGGGCTTTTATGGTGATATTTTAACGCTTAACGCAAAACATCCGCCTCTATGCCAGCAGACTTCCACGCCAAAGTCGACAATTTCTGGGAGTTTGTTGAAAAGTAACTGAACACAACGTTTCACCAGATTATATCAAGAGCATAGGCAACGTTTCACTCATGCTTGACAATAAGCCATTTTGCACAGTAGAATGGGCAACAAGTTCCAGTTTCTACTAAGACCCCAAAAAACCTCACATGTTGCAACTTTATCTACAGTGAAGTGGTACCACATAGTATTGACTCAGCAAAGCAGAATACAAAGGCATGTAACACTTCTAAGACTTTTTTTCCCCGAGAATTTAAAAAGTAATTCATCCTTTTTCATTCTTTATTTTTCTTACACCAATAACACACTGAAATTTGTGGCCATATAACATACACCGATGTGGTTTAGTTCTATCACAAGGGCAAGTGTGTTTTCACAGCTGGATGTGGTGGAAAACCTGAGAAATTGCAGCTGCTTTAAAGAGAGACAGAGCCAAGTAGAAGTTCAGCGACGGCAAGGAAGCAGGTGGGATCCCCCGACACCTGCAGTAAATGGAGATCAGGTCACTAGGCGATGGGATACCTGCACAGAGAAAAGAGAAAAATATATATATATATATATTTTTTTTTTGTTTTGAACATTGTGTGAATTATTATAATCACGACCAACTTTTTAATTTTGCATTACCTTCTACTTCTTTAAGGTTGAATATGAAGCTTTTAATGTTGAGACCAGTGGGGCAGTAGAGAGGCACGAGGAAAAAGGCCAAGTCTGCCAGAGGGTTCCCAGTGGTGGACAGCTCCCAGTCTAACGAGGCCATCACTCGGGTCTGATCATAAAAAGGACAACCAATGAGGTAATTGCTGAAAGATGCATTCTGTGGTCATAACAACCTTCTACGAAGTCTTGCCTCAGTTGGGTGGAATATCAAGTTGTCGAGTCGGTAGTCTCCATGGACGAGTGTGACCTCATCATCTTTATCCGGTAAGTTTCTCATCAACCAATCACAGAGCTCATTCACAGCAGGAATGTCTCTATGGGCTGATGCGGTGTATTGCTTCGTCCATGTAGACACCTTGAAAAATTAAGCAGCAATTTTTTGCATTACAAATCTGACTACACACATACAGATTTAAGGAAGCTTACTAAGCGCAAAGTGTTTAGCTAACTTGTCTCTTGCAGTATCCCGGCCCTCTCCCGAACCCTTCAAGCCTTAGTGATGATAAATCCAGCGAATGCAACTTTGCCAGGTTTTCCACTGCAGCTGTATATACGGACGTTCTTTGAGCTGGACTCATCCCAGGGAGCTGAAAATCCCTGAAAATACGGCCCTGCACATGATAAAACATACAAAAAAAAAGATAAAAATAAACTGAATGGGTATGTTATTGTGTAGTACATAGAGTGCATTGCAGCAAAAGTACTCACACCCCTTGAACTTCTTGAACATTTCCGTCACGTTGCAACCATAAATTTTCATGTATTTTAGTGGATTTAAGTATCCAACACAAAGCTGTGCATAGTTATAAAATAGAAGAAAAAACGCTTGAAAGGGACTGTGTGAAACAGATCAAATGCTTACCTTTACATGTTCCATCAAATAGAACTCTGTTCCTATTACTTCAGCATCATTGCAGAACAAACGCGGCTGAGGAACGGGAAAACCAGCAGAGAAGAGAGCCGTCTGCACCCGGTACTCTCTATCCACCTGCAGGATGTCCGGACGCAGGTGAGCACCACTGAATGCAACATGGAAAGCCCTCTGAGGGCTAAGGCCACATTTGGGTTGTTCACACAATAAAGGTGAATCTTGAGTGTTGACACACCAGATAAAGACTTTAACCAGAGTAATTATTATACTCTTAAGCTGATGGTTGTCAAACAGCTGAATATCAGCCATTATATCTCATTATTGCTTGGGGGAAAAAAACAAAACAATACAAAAACAATTAAGTGTCATTTTGCAATGCTGTCCTGTGTAAGCACTGTCACTTCTAAATATTGTGAAAATACAGATTTCTTTAAAAATATATATAAATTTTGAGAATAAAGTTTTCAAATCTGTGCACAAAAGTGGAAAAACTACTATTTCACTTTAAAAACTCAACCAACTGTACACATAAAGCATGGCTTTAGTGACAATATAGCGTTAAATCGACGGAATAAAACAGATTCTCGTCACTGTTCCAGTAATAATCTACAAATTAAATGGGGCTCTATTGCTGCCCTCTGCTGGAAAGAGACAAAACTGCATCCATAAAGTTAGCAAATGTACGAGCGATATTGTGTTTAAAGTCTTGAAACATTGTTGCGCGTGTGATTGACGACTCATGAGTAAAGCTCACCTTGTGCGCCCCCGGCAGCAGCTCACCGGGGGGCTTCTTCCTGAGAACATAACTACTTGAAGGTGTCTGAATCAGGAAGGTTGGGTTAGACTGGCCAGCGCTGCAAAGATAAAGGATATCGTTAGCATTCTTATCATTAGTGACTGGGAAAGTGAAAGCAGACTGCTGAAATTAGTTATTTTACCTGTACTGTCTCACGGTCAGAGTGTCCTTCTTAGATACCAGTGACTTCTCATACAGGTATCTTTGAAGGTTGCCAACATTGAACTGGTGTTGTTCTCGCACAGATGTTAGTTGGTCTTCCATGTCTCAGGTCAAGTCTTCTGGTTTAATCATTACCTGACACTGCTGAGCTGAGCGGACTGCACAAACATTTCACAGGGCTGAAGTTGGTTTCTTATTCAAAGCTTCACTTTGACCATTGAATAAAGGACTACTTCAAAGATTATGTGCCACATTGTTTGGGATTCGTGAATAATTAACTTTTTTTTTATGAAAAATGAAGGCAATTTCAGTGCTATAGTCTTAAATGAGGATCTAAGTAGTCAAGAATATCTCTTCCAACTTTTGCTTTATTTTTGTTGCAGTTTTTATGTTCAACCCCATCTAAAACAGCTGCATCAATAGCACTGAACATTTCTTTATTGTTTTCAATTAGAATTAGAATTTTTACAAATTATATGTTTACATGTTTTTTATATTCCTGTATTGCAAAAAGTTGTCCAGGTTAACCAGTATGTTGCTGTCTATAACTTTGCTGTCTATAATTGCAAAAAGTAATACTACTACTACTATTAATAATAATAAGAATAAGAATAATAGACATGCTAAATAAAAATAAACTTGTATTTTAATCTAATGTTATTTTATGATCATTTTATAATTTCTATTTATTAATATTAATTTTATTTTCTTATTTAACTATTAAAGTAAACTCCATTCTGGGTTTGTCCAGTCTAAAAACTGAGTTTAGAGAAACCACATTAAACACATCAACTAAGAAAAAATGAAGGCAATACCATTGCCAGGTTTTTTTTCTTCCACAACTAATTATGGGGTTCATAACGTGGAGGAAATTCCTTATTTATTATTATTATTATTATTATTATTATTATTATTATTATTATTATTATTATTATTAGTTATAAGTGCCAAATCAGGTTTGACCATTAAGATTATAAAGCAGGGACCCCTTTGAAAGTGACTTGAGAGCAATATTTTTTGTTTTCCTTCATCATAGATATTTTTATTACAGAAAACTGCAGTACAGGTTTTACTAATTTAAGTATTCTGATGTCCAAAGTGTTCAAAATACAAATAAAATAAAAAGTTTCTATTCAGATTTCAATTATATTACAGTTGATGCCCAAATCTTATTAAAAACGGTGAAATAGCCCTTTAAACAAATGTGGGGGCGGAAGCTATTAATCAAACGCCAACTTCAGTGATGCAACATATTTTTACCAGAAAAAAAAAATCTAATCGACCTAATTTTTACAAATATAGCTTATAATAATGTAATTAATATATTGACTTTTGTACAAGCAATATTTTAATAATACTTAGGATAATTCGTCGAAAATCTCCATGAATGTCGGAACAATTGAAGGTCCGCGTAGTCACTTTCTACACGGACGTTGTTAAAGGACGCACATATCCTGACAGCTGATTCAAGAAAAGAAGACGTGTACTTTTCTCTTCTCTGATTTGGTTTTAAGCGTGTTTTCATTCCCTCCGCTTTGGCTCATAAACCCACACTGTAGCGCCGTTCTTGAGCAGGATCAATGGCGACGGTAGAAGAGCTGAAGCTGCGGGTGAGGGAGCTGGAAAATGAACTGATAAAGTGTAAGCAGAGGCAGTGTGCCGCGGAGGATGCTCATAATAGACCCAAAATTGACAAGATGAGCGCCGAGGTAGTGGATTCCAACCCGTACAGGTGACTTTTCCATTTAAGTTTGACAGGTTTTTTATTTTTTATTTTTTTCCATAGTTTTATTTATATTTGTGAAAGAGTAAAAAGTAACGAGAGGCGACGCCTTGTGACTCACCACCTCCTTGAATGGATTCCCATAGACCACAAACTGATCTCTGCTGTATTTGTTTCAGCCGCCTTATGGCTCTAAAAAGAATGGGCATCGTGGATGATTATGAGGTAGGACATTTCATAGAAAATGTTCTCTGAAATAGAACATCCTATTCTATTTCATAGAATAGGATGTTTGGCTCATCCTATTCCCGTTTATATATGTTTTTGCTAAAGATAAACATGAAGAAAACAAAGGAACAGAACTGATGTTCACATCTCCACACATGCTTAACTTTACATATCTGTAGGATTATAATTCATGCTGTATTATCGTGCATGCTTGCATATTGTGACTGAACTGGACTGGATTGTATTTACTTTACATTCTGCCAGTTGGATTGTTGAACAACTATTTGGGATTCTGTTGACAGAAAATCCGGACATTTTCAGTAGCTGTAGTGGGTGTCGGAGGCGTCGGCAGCGTTACAGCTGAAATGCTCACTAGATGTGGCATTGGTAAGGTAATAAAACCTTCCCGTTTTTACCTTTGTGCCGGATGCTTCTCCATTTTCCTGCCACATGTTCAATACCTTCATACTGTCTCACTATTGGCCTTGCAGCTGCTGCTCTTTGACTATGACAAAGTAGAGCTGGCCAACATGAACAGACTGTTCTTCCAGCCTCACCAAGCAGGGCTGAGTAAGGTGGAGGCAGCAGAACACACACTCAGGTAACATCCTGCCAGCAGAGGGACACCGTCCCCTGTCCACAGCTTCCCTGTTTCTCCTATCTTTATCAGTTATTATTTTCCCCCTTGACAGAAATATTAATCCAGATGTAACATTTGAAACCCATAACTACAACATCACAACACTGGACAATTTCACACATTTCATGGATCGCATCAGGTTGGTTTCCCTACTTGACAGATTTGTACGTGTGAAGGCTTCTTTGTAAATATGAATCTGTTTTTGTTTTTTTTAGTCATGGAGGGTTAGAAGAAGGAAAACCAGTGGATTTGGTTCTGAGCTGTGTGGATAACTTTGAGGCCAGAATGGCCATCAATACAGTAAGCACCTCACTGTGAGAAGAAAGAGGGCTGACAGGACGATCCGTTGACATCGTAACATCTGTGTTTTTATTCCAGGCCTGTAACGAACTGGGTCAGATCTGGATGGAGTCCGGCGTGAGTGAAAACGCCGTCTCAGGACACATCCAGCTCATAATTCCCGGAGAGACGGCTTGCTTTGCTGTACGTAGGCAGGAGCAGGAGCAAAAGCTTCTGTTTCTCATTAATATTGTTCTTTTCACCAAGATTATGTGGGCTTTATCCGCTTAGTGTGCCCCTCCACTGGTGGTAGCTGCTAACATCGATGAGAAAACCCTAAAGCGGGAGGGTGTATGTGCCGCCAGCTTGCCAACAACAATGGGTGTGGTTGCAGGTCTCCTGGTGCAAAATGTCCTCAAGTATGTGGTCAACTTTCTGTCTGGCATGAAACCTAAAGTGGTTTTACAAAAACCTCGCAGACTTTAAAGAGAAACGTGAATTTAATGTTTTGTTCTTCAGATATCTCTTAAAGTTTGGCACGGTCAGCTATTATCTCGGATACAACGCAATGCAGGACTTTTTTCCGACCATGGCCATGAAGGCCAACCCACAGTGCAATGACCGTCACTGCAGGCGGCAACAGGAGGAATTCAAGGTTAGCACACCTGACTCAAGATTCTCAAGAACTTCTGCTTGGGGCTTTTACTGGTGCCTTGTATCGATATTCACACCGTCTGAAACCTTTCCACATTTTCTCATTTTGCAGCGACTCAATTTAACGTGTTTTTTGGGGGGGATATATAATAAACCAACACAAAATAGTACATAATTGTTGCATTGTGTTGTGGTGGTGATTGTTCTTTTTTTTGAAAAGCATCAATTATATTTCTTCTAGGGCTGAAACGATTCCTCGAGTGATTCGAGTATCTCGATTATTAAAATTCCTCGAGGAAAACTGATCTGCCTCGAAGCCTCGTTATATTATGTGCTATTATTTAGCGCACCGTGTTCCGGCTGGGACTTTATTTACGTTCTCACTTCCGCCTGAGTTGTTGACGAAAGCTAAGTGTTAGCAGCATAACGTCCAGTTTTCAAGTTTGGCCTGGGAGGATTTTATTGAGTCGTGATAATGTCCGGGTTTTTGTCTTTTTCCGGGGGACCAATAAGCATCTTAAAATGACGGCAGCGACGCCTGGAGTCTGGCAGGATTATTTATACAGATAAACGGGTAGACTGAACACGGCGGGCGGCTGTGCTTTAGATGCGTAGCTTTATATCATCCTGGTCGCAAAAAAAAGGGTGGCAAAGAGCATCATGACGTCACAGAGCTGGTAGATGTTTCTGTGTGACGAATGCAGATGTCAAATGTGAGGGGCCGTTTAGGACAAAAACTATGTTTTGTCTCTCACACACTACTAAAAACTCACACACAAAAAATATTAAAATTGCACATATATACTATTAAAATGTCACACACATGCAATTTTTCTCACATGCATACATAAAAGACTAAAATTGCACAAATAAACTAATAAACTATAGACTCACCTTTTGTATGTGTGAGAAGGATTCCATGTTTGTGTGAGAGTGATGTCACGGAAGAGGCGGGGCATCATTTGGAAATCAGATCGCGCATGCGTTGATACGACAATGACGTCAGCTTCATGCTGGATACTCGAGCACCACGATGTAAACGGCGTTTAGCTCAAGGCTAATCCGATTTATGAACGCTAATTTCGGCCAGCCGTTCTCTACCACTCCCTCCTCAAGCGCTCGGCGGTTCACTAAGGGCTTATTCCGGCGTTAGAGCTGGAGTTAGCGGCCTTAGCACCGGCGTTAGAGCCGGAGTTAGCGGCCTTAGCACCGGCGTTAGAGCCGGAGTTAGCGG
>CAEGAE010069058.1:0-22810 GCA_903067095.1 Girardinus metallicus | reverse complement strand
ATCTGCGTATCGGTGTATGAATGTGTGAGCGTTTGTGTGAGCGAATGGGTGAATGACTATAGTGTAAAGCGCTTTGAGTGATCAGAAATGATCGGAAAAAGCGCTATATAAGTTCAGTCCATTTACCATTTACCACAGAACAAAATAAAGACAAAAGAAGGCTGATTAACATCACTCACCTATAGACTGTGAGCTATCAACAACAGGCACTCGTGACACCGGTGTGAGCTGGCAGAATAGTTGTAAAGTCAGGTCAGATGTCGTCTGGGAGGTAAAACCTTTCAGCAAAAGCTGCTGAATGCCAGAAAATCCACTCCATCTCAACTGAGCCTGCAGCTTTTCCAGTCGTTCACGGTTCTCTGCTCTGTCTAGGGGCACCTGCAAAAGAAGTAGTTTGAGCTTTCCTGAGGTAAAGCTTTTTTATATACACCATAAGGTTGTAGACAGAGTGAAGAATGTTATAGTCACCCCGCTATGTCTTTTACAGGGATGTTTTATAAGAACATTTTTCTAGCTGACAGTATGATAAAGAATAGCACAAACAGTCATTAAAGAGTGGCTGTACTCTTTTACTTTCTGTAAACTCTGCCATAATCTCTGTTCTTATAATTGTATCAGTCTTATGTACCTTTGACAGCAGCTTGTGAACAAGTCGAAGAGACATCTGGTATTCAAACTCAAAATCTGACTCCATGAGTGACACAGCTACCCAGAAAACCGTGGCCAGGATTGATGAGGGATGAGAAACGTGTGAAGGGTCTGACAGCGCACTAGGATCAATACGATTGGTCGATGATGTGCAGGACCCTGGGGTCCTCGCTACGCGGGACAACAGACCATGACTGCTGCAAGCCTGTGTTGAAAAGACACTAGAATAAGGAAGTTGTACTACACCTAATTATTGAAGATTGATAAAAAATATCTGTCTGTCTTGCCTGTATACGGTCCAGAGTTGCACTGCGGGGAGGATCACTCAACGCGTTACCACACTCGCCAAATTTCTTGGGGACAGAATAGGAGCGCTGATGTCGTTGTGATGAGAGACCAGCAAACCCAGGGCCAGGGAAGTTCAGCTGACCTGTGCTCTTTCTGTTCATCAGTTTGTCACTAGTCACAAAGTCTGGTGAGGATGTCCTATAAATAAAACACAATGAAAAAATTAGACCGTTTATATTCCCACTGCATTTAATCTCTCTAAGGCAAGATTGTTTAGCTCAAAATTTGGTTAGATCTTTATAAATCATAGTGTTCACAATAAATATATATGCTCATGTGTTTTGGTTAGAAATGAAATAAAAAAGTATACACTGAAGTTTTCCCTAGTAAAGCGACAATATGGAAAGGTTTAAGGGGTATGAATACTTACTAGGGATATAATGGTATATGAATATGCACCAGAAATTTTGCATACAGCCCCTTTGCTTCAAAATGCATGTGTATCAAAAGCATTTTTCTTTTGAAGCTGAACACACACAGACAGAGTTATCACAAAAGTCTGATGTTTCAGGAAAGCTATGTTTAATTTCATTGAGCTACAATAATAATAGAGAAAGAAAGAAGAATCAGACCAAAGGTTTGTGAGCATTTTACAAAACTTAGCTTAATTACTGACTAGAAACAAGTTTAAAATTAATGTAAACAAAGCTTAGGTCCAAATCCTGCCACCCATAGTAGCAGTCAGCCTAATATCCTACACAGCAGCAGACATCCTAGAAGGATTTCCTCTGAGGATAGGGGAAATCCCAAGAGCTGAACTTTTAAGGTGCATTCAGGGAACACTCACACACTCGATTGTTTCTATATCAAACCAACTCCAAAGTGATAAACATTTTCATCCAATCCAAAATAACCATCATAATAATGAAACACTTTAGGTAGTTTTATTTTGGTACCAATTATCCAAGATTGGCTATATAATTTTCCCTAATTAACTTAAAATAGTTAAAACAAATCTCCAATCACTTCTTTCCTAGACACTCTTTGAGGATCTAAAACATAATTCAGTCAAACAAAAAAGATTTGTTTCTCTTGATCAAACCACACTGAGAAAAGTTACATTCCATAATTTTAGTATACCTCTACACACCTAATATTACATTTGATACTTCTGGGTACTATTCACTGTAGTGCACTGCAGTTAAACATTGAAAATCCTACCTTGTGAGTGCTGCCATGAGATCACTATTCTTCAGACACTCTGCTAGATTCACCACTACAGCCTCCAGCGTCAACAGGACCTCCATCACATAGCCCTGAAACATATAAGCTAAATAAATAACTCAGGTATGTCTCAAACTTGCTTTATGCCTCGAGCCTGAAAACTTCCATTCTCACCTGCACCTCGTCACCATGTTCTCCCACCACCTCCACAAGGCGTGAGACCAGGTCAGAGACGGCATGGTTGTTGATTGGCTGTTTGAGGGCCCTGAAGATCTGGAAGGATCGCCCTGCGTAGTGACGTGAGGAGCTGCACAGAGCTGTCTGCAACGCCACATCACTCAGCTGCTGCTCCAGGTGGAAGTCTGAATAGAAAGATGGATGAACAGGTAAAGAAACTCATTTAAATGTATCAAATATACAATGCTCAAAAGCGTATTTGTCCCTTTCTTTTATTTTTGCTTTTTTGGCATACTTAATTTGCCAAAATTTAAGAGTAAATACTAAACGCAATTCTCAATTAGAAATTAATTCTTTAAAGGAACATAAACTTCCAAACCAGCATGACCTTATGTGAAAAAGTAACTTTCTCCCTTGATGAATTATGAATTTATAGCAATTGACAATATTGTTTGGAAGCCTAGCTTAGCTTCACTAATCACCCCAGGCCTGATTACTGCCTGATCGATGGAATCAGATTACTTAAACATAGCCCATCTGACAACATGAAGTTAGCAAAAAGCAAAAAATCAAGCGAATGCAGGAGTGCTTTTGTTAGTTTAACAATGAACCAAAGCACATCAGTAGGCCCATCTCTAAGTGATTTCAATAAGCAAAATTAAGGTTTTGGATTAGATTAGTAAAAGTTCAGATGTACATCTAATTGAGCTCTAAACAAGTTGTTCATGTTTCACTGTAAAAAAAAATACTTTCACATAAAACCAGGTTGGTCTGGATGACTATTTACCAGTTATAAATATCATTTGAAATCTGATTTTTCTACTTATTCATGTTATTTTTGAAATTAAAATTTGTTTGATGATTTGAAACATTTAATTGGACAAAAAAACAAACAAATAAACAACTAAACACATTTCACAGGATTATAGCTCAATATTTGACTCTTAGTAAATGGCAAAAAAGTATCTGTAATTTCAATACCAAGGAAAGTGGTTTCTCACCAGACTTGGACTCCTTGAAGACAGAGACAACATGTCGTAGGAAGTTGGAAAGCTGATCTGTGCTCTTTGAGTTGGGGTTCTTTGGAGTGATGTCCTCATGTGCCCACAATGGCCCAAAAGCTCTGAGCAAGAACAACACAGTACTCCAGGCACTGTATACCCACCACCAGTATCACCACACACAAGTTAAACAAGCACTTAAATGTGCACACAGCACAAGGCGTACAGAAAAAAAAAGATGTTCTTCACACACATCCTCTAAAGCACCCATGAACAAGAGTTTCTGTGACATTACCTCGTGGAGAGGAACTCAATAAGCTTGTTTGTTTTCTCATCCGTCTCATTGGGTGCATTTTCCAGATCTTCAAGGTCATCTGGCGTTACTAAGGGCAAATTTCCAACACTGCCTCCAGTGCTCCCACCACCCAGACTGGCAGAGGATGAGTTGGAGGTGGAACTGAGGCCTGAGTCCACCACAGGAGACGCCTGCCATTCTCGCAGGAAGTCAGGCGCTTCTAAAGAAACATGACAACAAGGGTTAAAATGTGAGCTAGCAATAATATCCCCTGTAAATGAGTATTGAGAACTGTAATCAGAACAGGAAAATCATATTTACTACTTACGGGACTGCTGATACTCTGAGTGGTAGCTGGACTTAATAGTAAGGGTCTTATTGTCTGTGATTTCCCTCGTCAACATCAGCACTGATGCTATTACCTGCAAACACAGAAAGAAATAAAGTTAGCAGTCTTGCTATTGAGCATGTAAATGGATTGTTAACACAGTGCGTTCAGACCTGGAAGTTGTTGTTGCACGAGAGAGCAATAAGGAGGTGAAGAAGGAGGCGTTTGCTGTGTTCATAAACTTCTGGTCTGTAGTGATCAAGACCTGGAAATACAAATAAACATTCAGTTAAGAAAATCAGGTATATGGTGCAAAATAAGCTGAAAAACACTGCGTAAGTATGTGCCTTGTTTTTAACTGCTGAGTGTTCATCTATCTTTTTTATATAAAACATGGACTATTGCTAATGATAAATGAATACAGGAATGCATAAGCTTTGGTGTGCATTCTAGTTTTCTATAACAATAGTATTTATCTGATGTTTGTATTTTGCTAAGAACACAGCAGTTCTGAAGGTACACTACTCATGAAAAAGTCAGTCTTAGACAACTTTCTGTGATCAGCAGCAAAGGTGTGAAGATATAATAATTTCACAGCCACAAGTGAAGTTTTAATATGTAGAACAGGTCTAACAGTGACAAACATGGCAGCTAAGGTTTGTCTTTATACTTATACAGAATGTGTTTGTCCGCCTATTAAGAGAACAGCTTAATAATTTCTGTGGAGATGAAATGAGATGATGGTATAAGCTGAATATCTGATACAGGGAAAAACACATCACAGACTGTTTGCTGGATTTAAACACTGATGTTAATGATCAGAAACATATTTTTTATCTTTTTAGATCAATGTTCCATTAATTTCACCTTTATCTCTATAATTGAGAGCTAAGAGTTTTTTAGATGTTCTGTATAAATCAGGTCAAAGCAGATCAAAGTTGTGTGTGATGCAGACACCCACCTAAGAAGAGGGCGTGAAGTAACAGGGGCAGGTGCAAAGCCCAGTCTTCCCTCACGCTGTGGTCCACCACCATTTCAGTCATAAAGATGACAGCAATATTGCACCTAAAGGCCAATACACAGGCAAGAACCATGAGGGGAAAATAAATGAACATTTTATTTTTTCTCTTTTCACACATAACACTCTTAGAAAGGTCTCCAACACCCCTTGGTAATTCTACTTAATGTGAAAAGGTTGTATTCAATTGGACTTTGACTGGACCTTTCTTACAATAAATATTAACATAAACACTTCTACAGTAAACGGTTGTTTATTTAGTGTCAGATTTGCTCAGCCCCCCAACCCTATGATGTCAATTACAGGCCTCTCTCATCTTTTTAAGTGGGAGAACTTGCACAATTGGTGACTGACTAAATACTTTTTTTCCCTCTCTGTAATTGTTGAATCAAAACTGCAAAAAGCCCCAAACACAAACACAAGCCTATTACAGTGTCATTTCTGGCACAAAGAGATGTGTGTCAACAGGTTAAACAAGGAAGTAACTTTAGGCAGGTGCATTTGTTGCTCAGTGGAAAACTAATTAAGTCTGATGGTCAAAACTGATTGTGTGCTTGCTTCATGCTGGAACTTGTTAAGCTTCTCTTTGAACAAGAAACAATTAAACAAGAAAACCTGGTAAGAAGCAAAAGTGAAGTTTATGATTCTCAAGTTTCTCGAAGTTAAACAGTCCCATTTCTTGCATTGTGTTGTAATAAAAGGTTTAAGCAAGTGGGAAACAAAACATAGTAAATCCTCCTAAATAATGACTATATAAACAACATCTGGTTTATCTGGTTTCTGTCTAATGCTTCTAGTGTGTGAGTGACTGAAGGACAGGAGTAGAGGTGAAGGAAGGCCATGCCTCTGTTATTGCTCCCATCAGCTATATAAGTACAAACAGATGCTGAACACGAAAAATGCTGACTAGAAAGAATTTTTCCGCCACTGCTTTGGGGCCTCCTTTAGTCCAGCACCTATATGTGTCGTATCTAGTGCATACCTGTGCCGCTGGTTTGAAATTCCAATCAACATGTGCATACCTATGCAGAGGTCCTCTGGGAGTAATGGTTTCTGGAAGGTAGTCTACCAGAGGGGCCCAGCAGCCCCCATTAACAGGCATGGGTAATGGCTGAGGCCGGTTGGTCTCCAAAACACCAAGAAGCCATCCAGCGTATGGTGGCAGAGGGTCAGCTGCAAAAAGAAAAGGATCAAAAAGGACACTTCAACCTTCTGCACTTGGACTATTGAGAATCAGTCATTTTTACAGTGTTAAATAAAGTCCTGCAAGAGCTACTACAGCTAAGGGCTGTTCATAGATGGCATATTTAGAGACAATGTTTTTGTACTTTTTTTAAAGTAAGTATAAGAAAGAATTCCAGCCAACGAATAAATAAAAACCAAAAAACATTCTGAATCCATTATAAATCAACTATATGTTATTTTAACTGCAACTGGAACTGGTTTCCAGGCAACCACCAGAGGCAAAACCTATAAGTTCAGTAGTTTTCTAAAATATAATTGCTTGGAAGATGCTGTTAAAACAGTAGCTTCATGCTTAGCTACTGTAAATAAGAACCAAGAAGTTGGAAGGTGATCAGATGATTTTAGGCTTAACAGGTCCTGATTGGTCATCAATTCTCTTTGTATGTAAGTAGTGAATGCACCATATTGACCACTAATAAACATTGAATAGCTATATAAAACTCAATGCAATATGGTAATGTCTTTATATTTCCTTGATTAAAAATCTGAATGGAGGTCATCCAAAACAAACACACGCCAAAGATATTAACCGGGATGAGCCTTCTTTAAGAAACAAACATAACAAAAGGCAAAGAACTTTGAAAATGTGAGGGAAATTCCCACCAGCTACTTTTGACTCACCCCGGAGAGTTTTACCAGAATAGTAACAACTTGCCTAAAGCTTTAGAGTGGTGTATATTTTAGACTAAAAGGAAAAATAATCCAGATTCCTTTACATTCTTTCCACATTACCTCCTGCTTTTTTAAGACCAGGTCTTTTTAATAGTCATTGTCAAAAGGTAACTCACTCTTTTCATCCTCGTAGGAACCTCCGGAGCTGTTGCTGTAGCGGGACTCCAGCCTGTTGTGAGCCCTCGCCCTCCTGAATGTAGGACATTAAAGGTGGAAATCAGTCTTAAAGTTTCTACATTTTCCTGTCATTGGTGTTTTTTTGTTTTTTTTTCTATTTGTAGTAAGATTAGAGTCGCTTTGACTCTCAGTACAGGGAAATGTAACTAACCGCTCTCCATTCTCTCTGACCAGCTTATTTTCATCTGTGTCTGGTAGGTTCTCCTGACCGGCCACCACAGTGTTGCTGCTGGATGTGGTGCCTGAAAATAAAGAATAGATTTTAGAAATTCAGATCTACAGACTTTCTGTCACATTAAAATACACAAAATAAAAAAGATAAAAACATCTGTTCACCTGTCTGTGAAGTCGAGGCTTTGCTGCTGGCAGCGAAGCGATAGAAAGGAGGATTGTCACAGTGCAAAACTACAGGATTGACTGGATCAGTCTGCTGCAGCTCAAACAGAAGCTCTTCCATAGTCTGAATGGTGTTGTTTCGACACAAGTAGATCACCACTTTTTTAATCTGAAACACAATAAGAATTGGAAAGATTGCTTAATTTGTTTAGTTCAGTTATAGAGAGAGGGAAGAAGAGAAATTAATGGGATAAAAAATAAATAGAAAAATAGAGTAACGAGTAATAGAACAGAAGGAAATAGAAAAGAAAGAAAGAAGGCATAAAAAGAATGAATGGCTGGATGCAAGAGTATTTGCCCAAATGAAGGAAGGGCTTGAAATACAGAGGAAGATATGAATGAAGAAACAAGAGAAAGGATACAGAGAAGGCTACTTGGGGGACGGGAGGGATGAAGAACAGAAGTGAGAGAACAAGGAAGAAAGAAAAGAATGAAAGACATGAGGGAGAAAGAAAGATAGACATATAGACGTAGGGTTGGGAATAAATAGAAGGTTATAATTACAAATATTTTTTAATACTTTATTTTCTTCTTCTACATTTATTCAGATCAAATAAATATGAAAACAAAATTACATGTTTCTCCATACTATTCCAAGCTGGATAGAAGTTCCTTCAAAAGGTTTCTTCAAGAAACTCAAATAATAGAATTTTAGATTTTACTTACATAAGGTAGCAATGTGGTGTCGCTGCTGACGCCACACAGACTGATAAGGAACTGCAGAGTGATTCGCAGATTGTTGCTCCACCTCTCGTTGGACACCAGAGCATTCCAGGCATTCTCAATCTCAGGTCCAGGAACTTCATCTCCATACTGATCATGTAAACACCAAAAATCTACTTATTACTTGGAAAATTTTGTTGATGAATTGTAAATGTTTGTGCAAAACAAAGAATCCTCATACCTTAGCGGTCATGAACATGAGGTTGTTGAGTACCAAGGACGTCGCCTGCAAGGACCCCCATCCGTTCCCTCTCAGACTGGGGGTCATGCCCTGTGTCTGACTGCGGGTTTCTTCCTCAGGTGTGCAAGGGCTTGAAGCTGGGGGCAGGAGCCCCGTATCCACCAGCTCAATGTTACTAAGCCAGGGCAGCAGGTAGGACAGCATGATCTGTCTGCCATTAGGATGTGTAGTGGGGAAACGTTGGCTCACCTCTGCATGACAAAAACATGTCAGAGAATATAATCAGAGTTTCTGCACGTTTCAGTTAGTGAAGATTGTGTTAAAAATACTTTATTCTTTGATAAAAAGGCTAAAAGTTGTACGAACTGAAGGGCTGACAAAATAAAATCATAAACTTTTGATGTTAAACCTGGACATAATTAATAATGATTCATTTCAAGATGTTAAATGAATTTTAAGGCCGAATATCAAACCCTAAAAATCTTGAAATATTAAGAATTGAAAAATATCTTGTACAAGCAAATAAATAAAAGATAGATGGATGATGACGTGCTTTCTGGAGACAGACAGAAAATGGCCAAAGTAATTTCAAACAAGAATATGTTGAATAGTTATGGCAGGTTATGAATCAATTGTATTCTTGGCTCCAAAATAGGGAACAACCCAAAGCTGAGGGAAGAGATACATTGCTCCTGGCGGAGTCAACAGCCAGACCATCAAGAAGACCACAGATGTTATTTGTCAGCATTAGATTTCACAGATAATGTATATTTTTTTACTATAAATTTTTGTCTGTTGTCAAAAAAAAAGTCCTCTGATGTCCCTGATAGCTTAAATAAAAAAGCAGTTGTTCTCCGCATAGTTGCATCTCTGCATAGGACTTTGCCTTGACTGTCTTGAATGCTTCTGCACACAAAATTTCCCCATGTGGGACAATAAAGAACTGAACTGTCTGTTGCTGGTCAGTCTCTAAGGTGCTGCTCTCTGATTATATTTCTGCTGACTCCCTTTTTCTCACTGGAAGAATAAAATTGGGGCTGGACACTTCATAAATATTTACGACTAGGGAGGACATTCTGCTAAGCAATGATGTCATTCCAAGCAAAACATTCTCAGCTGCTTTTTGTCTTGATATTTTTCAGTTTTGGATATTGAAATGAATTTCACCCTTGTGAGCTACAAGTTAAAACGACTGAAGAAAATAGCTATAAAAATGAAAATAGATTCATTTTAAGAGCTAAAACAAACTTAAGAGCCGTTTCAGACGACTTCCATTCAGTATGTTGTAAGTTAGACAAATATTCACAGATTGAAAAATAAACTCCATGTCAAGGACACTTTGGCGTTGCTGTTTTGTTATCCACTGCTGCTGCTGAAACATTATAGCACAGCAGGACATAAAGGGATGAGGATTAAAGTTTAAGTTTATACCTGGATCAGTACTTAGGATGTAGCTTTTATTTTTAATTTTTTTACAACATAAACATGTTTTTTCCTGAACTTTTGACTAATTTTCTGCATTATATGATTACAACTCTTTTTAAAATTAGTTCGTATTTTTGCTTGTTGCACTTTGTGACTATTATGCATATTAAAAATGAAAGACTTACCTGAAAACAGAGGAAGTGTGAGTTCGGGATACATGCTGGCTAGCTGAATGGAGAGCTGAGACAGGTTGACGCTATAGAGTGGAGGTAGCGGGCCATGTGTCCCGTACAAAATATTACCCGGCTTTTGCTCCACCATCCTCTTAGAGTATGCACACAGTCGTGTCTCCAGCACCTGCACGTATCATTTAGCCTTTATTGTCAAGTTTAAGCTTTAACCATTTCCTTTTTACCTATTTATATGAATACTAATAAAACCCACTCGTCCTTACCTGCATGAGCTGCATGGAGATTTCATATATCTCCCTGTTGCTGTCTGAGGCCTTAAACAGCACAAGATTGAGCAAAGTCACCAGGTCAAATGGATAATTCCTGTTAAAATGACAAGATACTATTACCAGATGGATAATCATTGTAAGCTACAAAAATAAATAAAGCAACATAATATAATTTGACAGTTTAAAGAAAACCAGTTTTTGTTTGATGTTGATACGAGCAACGAAAGCCATATCTAATGAACGATTACTGACCTATTGCCGCAGACTGTGGCGATGGCCTTAAAGCAGCCAGACGCCAGTTGGTGAGATCCTGTGAAGCAGCGATCCACAGCCCAGTTGAACAGATTAATTTGGTCTGGGTTGAGCTCTAAAAGCAGTATGACTACTTCACATCCCAGACGATGCACCTTAAGGAAAACAGAATTTTATTAATTAAGGTATATTTATAGAAAACAGCACAGAGACTTTATATCAAAGCCAACAGAATAGTTTACCCGCAGGTCATGACAGGCCAGGATGTTGTCCAGCCATTTGTAGAGATATCCATCAGTGGACAGACCAACATTGTCAAAAACTGGACCACAACACAAAACTGCAGACATGGCCTGGAAGATAAAAGCAAAGGTGCTGCTTATTTTTCTGAAATTAGTCTGGAAAAGAGCAAAAATTCACAATTGTTTACCTTGAGGGCACAGTACTGATAGCGAGTGATCTGGTGATTGCGGTCACTGTAGCGATCAAGGGGAGTAAACATAACACTGAAGGGTCCGGCCCACTGGCTGAAGAGGATGAAGAGGTGGTGTCTTAGCGACTGCTGAGGGAAGAGGAAGCGCCTGTGGTGGACTGCGCAGGTGAGAGAGTGTTAGATGCATAGACATACAACCATAGGCTGCTGTAAAATCATTAAAATCCACATTTTTACTGAAAGAGAGAACCATTGGGAGGCAAAACAATGACTTACCTGGAATACACTGGATAAGATTAGCCACCATCCCACTGAAATGAGCTCTTATGTCTTTAAGGACATCCAGCTCTTTCTCATTCTCAGCTTCCAGAAGCATCCTGGTTAGATCCACATATTCAAGGAACAAAGCTCCTAGTGCCAAGGAATCTCGCTCCAGAGCTCCATTAGTGCTTTAGACAAAGAAAAAGAAAGAGAAAGCAGATCTTACAAATAGACAAATAAGAGAAGGGTGTGTCAGAATATAAAAGCCTAAATAAAAAGAGCAAGCAACGATAATTTTTTGTTTTTAATTTTCAAGTGTTAACTCAGTCTTAAAAAAATCTTTTGCTGGATTTTTGGCTGCAAGTCTTACAAATTTCTCAATTTTGCATTATTGGTTTTTAGTTTATTTCTTCATGCCAATCTCTCATCCCAAATAGACCAGATGAGTTGTCTGTATGACTAATAGTTATGGTGTAATACAAATTTTAAATTGTTTGTCTATCACTTTAAATTCTAATAACATGCATACAACTTTGCATTGTGCTTTTTAAGGCAGAGTAACTACATTTCTCAGGAGCTGAAATGTGTGTGGTACCTGTCACTGATGACTCCTGCACTGGCCAACAGCTCAAAGATCCTCAGTAATTGCAGCCTGAGGAGATCCCTCCTCTCTCTACGTTTCTTGTTCTGAAAGAAGGAAAAGCTGCTCTCAGTTTACTGCTGCTGTAATAAAAGGTGCCACACTGCGTAATCAGTATAAACATTCATTATCTGTTGCCATATTAGAAGCAGAGCTGCTGAACAAAGAATCAAGCATCCAGAGAATGGATGCTCAGTATTCTCTGGCAGAATACTGAGCTTTTTAACAACAGAGCAAGCTTTTTTTACTCAGTTGTTTAGCAGAATTACATTTTACAGTGTTTCTTCAGAAACTGCTTATCAGTACTAATATTAATCTTTTTTTTAACATTTTGGAGTGTGTCTTAGTGATTGTGTTACCTCTGGTCTACGTTCCAGTGCTTCTTTCATCAGAGGATGGAGTTCTTCAACCAGTTCCCTGTAAATCAGATGCAACCAAAACTGAATACCAGGTGCTTTGATATTTAGCAATAACAGGTGAATCTGTCTAGGTAGAATTTTATTTCTTAAATCACAGTAAGGGCCTTCTCTAAAAATGCCTCGGGTTAAAACTAGATTGTCTTTTTATAGGTAGGTATCTCCCTTTTGCAATGAGATGCCTCCACTTTGCAAAAAAAAATAAAGTGCCACATCGTTCCCGCTAAGAATTCCTCTTCCACATCAGTGACGCATTTTTTTCTTCTGTTTGTATCACAGAAATATGCAACTTATTTAAGCTATGACAGCAATGTGGAGACAGATGGGAGTAAGTAATGGATGCAGAGAGGATAGTAACTGGTAACAAAGTTTGTCTCATGTTTGTGATAAGGTCAAAACAACCTTATCACAAACATGAGACAAATTCTTCACTGGAATCTACACTGGAAAAGTATTCATACCTCTTGATTTTTCAACATTTTGCCTTACAGCAACCACAAACTTTAAGATATTGAGATTTTATGAGACAAATTGTCATCAAGTAGTGCATAATTGTGAAGAGGAAGGAACATGAGACATGCTTTTCACAACCAGTTACAAAAGAAATGTGCAAGGTGTGGCATTTGTATTTAGGCCATGTAACAGTATTTTTTAAAAGTTCAAGAGGAGTGTTTCCTTTTGCAGCACACTGTAAATCCATGTGTTCTCTATATTCTTAGCTTAAGCAAAATTTCAGCCCACAAAGCAATAGTTAACAAACAAAACACACACTTTATGCAAATCACAGATTTCTGAACACATAGAAACAAATTCACGTCCATAATCAGAGCCTACCATTTAAGATACAAGTCAGCTTAGTTGAAGGTGTGGCTGCGTGTCTATTTATGGTCAAATACCTGAAGACTAGAGCGTTTGTGCATCCGAACCCCAACACCAGAGACTCTGTGATCTCCAGACTCTCAGCTCTCATCAGTGGGACAAGCTGTTTTAATAGCCAGGCCACAGAGGGAGTTCCTATGACCTGCAACAAAAATATACACATTTATCACTCAGCAGCAGTATTAATATGTTCCAGGATATTTTTATTACGAAAATATCAAATTATAAATACTTTTTTGTTGACAGCACTATATATTTTTGTATAACCAAACTGGAAAATAAAAAGAACCCAAAACAAAATATTTTTTTTAGGGATTATATAAAAAAGTTTTCAATAAAAAGTTAATATGGAGAAAAATTATAAATCTCATTTGTTTACCCATTGTGCTCTGTTGACAACAAATGGTTTAAAATCATTTACAAAGTCTGCCGCAAAGATTACATGACTGCAATGAATAATTTCTACCAGGAGGAAAGACACAATAAAACCCAACAGGTATCAGTACCACATGGACCTAAAGGACTATTACAAAAGCGTACAATTATTATTTCATCAAAATACCGAGCTACAAAAAGAAATATGTTCATATTCAATGGTTATGGTTTGTTATTTGGCACAAAATAGAAATAGGCAGGGGCAAAATGGCAAAGCTTTGGTACCAAACGGAGGTACAATTGGCTAAGGGAGTCATTAGAAACACACATTTCAACCAGCATAAACACACACCTTGTTGTCATAAGTAACACTGCCATCGGGGGTGGTGGCGGTGATCTCAGGTGTGGAAGCCCTCAGGTGCCCGGGTGACATGATGCTAGGTTTGGCTACACCCAGACATAGGATCAAATAATTACGCCACAGTGAAATGTAGCTGTCACTGGAGCCTGCCGTGCTAGTCTTCTTCGCATTAACTGGACTGCTACAGTAATAAAGAAAAAGAGAGGGAGTTATTTAGACTCCACTAAGCGTTCTGTGCTGCTCGTGATTTGTGGAATCATACTTAGGGTCAACCAGAGGCAAAAGCAGCTGCAGGCGTGTGAAAACGTAGGGCCATGCGTATCCCAATGCGGTTGAGCAGTGTTTGGGCAGGTGCTCCTGTCGCAGGAAGATGTGCAGGCAGAGCACCCACGGGTCCTTCACACATTGTGCGAAGATCCAGACGTAGCTGGGACTCTTCACGTCGTACGAACTGCTCACCAGCCGAGCCGACCACTCTACAAGCCACTGCAGGTCAACGTGGTGACTGAGCGGTAACGACTGAGGCAGAGAACAAGTGATCAATTTCAATAATGTAGTCTAAGACTTGGTTGTGCTGGATCTAGTGTAGTAACTTTAATCAACACTCACTGAGTCAGAGTGAGCCACATGAACAAAGCTGTTCATTACAGCTGGGCTCAGCTGGTCCAAGACCTCTATCATGGGTTTGTCATCATCCTGTAGGGGGTGACATTCAGATAATCAGCTCTTTATATAACAACATCACACCAACAAAGAAGTCACTGTATGACTGCTCTAATAAATATGTAAATATAATAAATATAAATATATTATCTAATAAATATATTATCTAATAAATAATAAGTATGACTGCTCTAATAAACTCTTGTAAATTATGTGTTTCTATGCATTTTTTCTAACAAATTCTTAATATATTACTATACAAAGACTGGTCTTAAATGTATATAATTTTCACATTTAAACCAATATCTAATGCCAACTGAAGTCAGTTTTTGCTGCCTGAAGAGTCAAGTGTTTTGTGCTCTACCTCTGCATGTCCCAGAGCTGTAAACAGGCAGCGGATTTCTCTTAACACACCGACAGCTAGCTTTCTCGTGCTGATCTGACACGAGCAGAGGAGAAGCAGCGCCAGTCCCTCCACCGCATGGAGCACTGAGCAATGAGGGCTGCGCTCTGGAAGCCTGGGGCTGGTCTGAAGGAAGAAACAGACAACGGGAGAACAGGTTCAGACACTGACTAATCCTGCTTTACCAGGACAACTATAAACAGAGATCAATGAAACTAATCATTTCTTTTGTTGAGACAACAGAGTCACATTTTAGGATATCACACACTCAGAAAACAAGTTCCACATAATCCAGTTGCGTTTTTAAGAAATTAAACACCAATAACCAGCTGGCTTTTATGGTTCCTTACATCAGTTCCCCCTCGCATCTTCCCCTGGAGCTGCAGTGCTAGCCTCCACTGTGTGAGCAGCTGCAGCAGGAGCTTGACAGATGCATCCTGAAGACCCTGATGGGTGTCTTGGACCTAACAAACACAAAGGATATTTGTAGACACCAACATATACTATTTATTCTAAACATATGTAATGTATTTATTAATTACAAGAAAATTTATCTTGGTATTGGTTGCTTTATTGCCAAAAAGATACATTTTTGTCTCATTTGAGCTCCTGGTAAAGAGTTGCAGCTGGTATCTACATAGTGTCTAATGTTTGATGCTTTTTTTCGAGCAGGTTTCAAACTATCAGTAGGGAGATTGTGTTCCTTCTAATGGTTTATGTTTTCTTATATTTTTTTATTTACTTATTATTATTAATATTCTCTTTTCATCAACTTATTCAATTGTGTTATTGTTTTGTAAAGCACTTTAGTGCAATTTTACTTGTTTTCTTAACAAATAAATTTGACAATGACAATAATCTTACTTAATATGTATGGCAGAAAACACAAAGTATCTGATTTCTAAGTAGAAGTTCCTTAACTTCCTTAACTTGAAAAAGTTTAAAGAATAAACTATTTAAATTAGATTAATTGTAAAGTAATTACTAAGGGCGCCAATAATGGTGCCAACAGAGATTTTGTCAAAGAAATGTATTAGAATGTGTTTTATACATAAACTGAAAGTTGGAAAGAGAAAAACACATTGTTATCTGGGTGCAAATAAATGCAGCAGGCACTGTACTTAATAAAAAAGACTATTTCTATCATACACAAACTAAGTCTATGCAAGGTTTTAAGTTGCATTTGGTGGCTTTGCATAGTTTTAGTTAAGAAATGCTATACCTCACGTAAAAGGAAATGTGTGTAACCAAACAGGACGTCTTCCCTCCAGTCTGAGAAATCAAGTAACAGGCTCTGCAGAGAGTTCTGAGAAATGAGTCGAAGTTCATCGTCCATGTGCACTGTAAGCCTGAGGTAAAAGAGAAGAACAATAGTTTTTATGTGTCCTTAATGAGTTATTTTAAAATGTTTAAAGTATTTTCAGTCATTTTTACAAAATCAGTCTGAAAGTTACCGTGAAAGTAAGTCAATAAGCTCTGGTTTGGACATGCTGTCAGGAAGGATACGGGGAATGGCCGCCACACATGTCCGAAACAGGTCAATTTTAGGCTTCCTCTCACCGCTAAACAAGATGGTTGTATATTAGGTACCAATAATTCCTTTTAATAAAAGCTTGATTATTCAGAGGAGTTTAGGGTTTAGATGCATACGTGATCATGTCCTCTGGTTCTTTGTTGAGCATCTGGACGCTGGTGAGCATCATGCAACGACCAACCTCCTTGTCCAAGTGTCTGAGGATGTTGTCCAGAGCTTTCCGCACTTGGGAGTAGTAAAGCGACATCCCTGCAGCGAGCAGACGGAGACGAATCACAGTGTTGGTAATAACATTCCCATTACAGCAGAATAAAAGCTTGCTGACAGACTCAGACCTATTAGCTTGGCCTCCTCCTCAGTTAGTGTTTTGCTGAGATATGTCTTCTTCTTCTTTAAAGAGTTTCCAGAGGGCAGAGTTGCTCCTGTGTTTGGCATTGGGGGCTCTCCGTCCTTCTGCTGAAGAGCATCTGCTATCACCAGGAATGCGCGCAGACCAATGTTCATACGCTAAAAGAAAAACCACATTTAGTCTTTAAATTGCAGGGTGGACAACAGCAGTTGAAAGCTAATTGTAAAGAGTCTAAATCAGCAGTAGAGAATTACTGTACTGCTTAACTGAAGCTGTAAATATTGTTGACTTATGTAAAACCTGCTGCAGTGCATTGTGATATTCAAAGCAAAAGGATAGACTGCATCTAAAAGCTTTTCCTACAGCTGCAAAAGAAAATTGTCTTTAGTCAAGAACAAAAAATTTCAGGGCTCCAACAGAGAACATATTGTTCTCAACCTAACTAGAATAACAGCTGGAATGCCAGAGATACACTGTTGCACTGCTGCGTAGTAGAGTTCAAATGTCTGAACACTTGTGTCTGCTCCCCTTACCTCTGGGTTCAGACTGAAGGCTTTGGCAGGTTTCCCAACACTCAAAAGGTCAAAAATGATCTCCTTCATGGCAAAATCCAGTCTCTCCTACAAGAAGGAAAAACATGCTGCTCTTATTTGCTCTTTTTATTGGTGAGCTTCTGACAGCTGATTGACATTAAGTTCAAACACTTAAAATTAACCATTTCAGAGTTGTGAAAGCTTATGATGAGGTTACACACAATGGTTAAATGAGAGCAGTAAATTATAAGCCTGGAGGCAGACTTCAACATGTCCTGCTGCAATAATAAAGAAAACCCATTTTCCAAATATCTTGCAGCCCGACTGTTAAAAATAGAGTAACTTTGTCTGATACTGATATTAGTTTGATTATCTGAAACGGGAGTGTGATTAAGAGAGCAAAAACATGTAACAAGGGATGTGGCCTTTCAAAGAGCGTAACACATGAAGATGGAAACTGGGAGTGTTTATTCTCTAGCTTTTATGTCCTTCATACACTCCTTAAAACCATCATTAATGTTATTTATCAGTAACACTGTATTTAGAGCAATGCAGAGTAAAAATTCATAGGAGTCAAAATCATTACAGAAAAAAAATGGAGAAAAAGTCAACCTTTTTTTAAATGTTGTGTCTGGTTTTATTTGTGCCTCCAATCTTAACATTGTTTAAACATTGTTCCTTAAAAAAGAAAATGTAGGGTTTTTAAAAGTTATCTTAGACTTTCTGTAACCTTCTTGATTTCAATCTAAAACCTAAAGAAATTATAAAAAATAATTACTTCTTTAATTAACAACTAATAACATTATATACAGGGGTGTAGTCCTTAGTGAAAAGTATATTGTAGTAACATGATAGTATTTATAGAACAAACATAAAAAGAATACTGTTAGTGCAATAAAGTTTTCACAAAACAGACTGTTTCCTGTATAATGAGGTATTTTCAGAGAATATAGCTGGAATTAACATTTCAAACTAAACATACAGAGAAATACAAGAACTTGTCCATTTTTTATTAAAAGATAAGTGCATTTTGCATTACAAGTAGTGCAAAAATGCACTACAAAAAGTTACCTATTTAATACACACCTGAGCAATAAACTGGATTATCTTGACAAAAATATTGAGGGGCATGTCTCTGGGCACGACACTACGACTCCCTTTAGGAAACAATGTGGAGGTGATGGACGTCAGACGGCTAAAAGAGACAGGTGGAGAAATATTAGTAAAAGCAATTTTTTTTTACACATTCAGCTTTTCAATTATGGCACTGTCTCGTCTTTACAGAGTCTGGAAGCAAAAACAGTTAGAAAATAGAGGAAGGAGTCAAAACATTTTAATACCAAAAAAGAAGAATGCAGAGGAGACAATAGATTCACAGTTATGCTGAGGATTGTAACTACATACAACTTTTACCTCTGGGTTGCAGTGTTGCTCTCACACTTTATCCGGATCATGTAGACCCACAGCAAGCGGTAGAGTGACTCTAGAGCCACACGTGCCATCTTGGGATCTCTGTTCTACATTAACAAGCAGAAAAACACAAAAACATCTTTCATTCTGTAGATAATTTCACATCTCTTTTTACTTACACTTTCTAAAAGGATCCTAAAAAGAAATCCTGCAGCACTTTTTTTACTGTACACGAAAGTGATAACTGTTAGTCATGAGGTTTTACAGGCTTTTGTTATTACGTTTTTTTAGTCATTTACATATCAGTCTACCGCATTTTGCTTGAGGCAACAGACACTGATTTTACAGATAAAGGAGGTGGCGCTATTGTTGTATTCAGGCGTGTTAAGTGTACACACTGTCTTTCTTTCAAAGGCAGAAACGTGGAATGCAGTCGTCACACTGTAAGTTAACATGCTACTGATCACAAAACAAAGAAAAACTAGATTTAGAGGCTTGTAAAAGTAATCTCCTCATATTTTGTCTTATCGCATTCACACGTTTTACTGACAGATCCACAGCTTCTAACTGTTTTTTTTGCAGGATTGCCCTAGATTTAACTCCAACTATTCTTCCATCAACTCTGAATAACTGCTCTGTTGCTCCAAAAGCAAGGCATTCCCACAGCATGTTGTTGCCATCACCATGTTTCCACAATAGGGATGGTGTTTTCATTTTGATGCCTAACAATGTCTTGCATGGAGGCCAGAAAGTTAAATTTCAGTCTCATTTGATCAGAGCAAAGCTGTAACCTACATACTTTGTGGCAAAATGCAAAGAGTAAATTTATTGTCATCTTTTTTCTGGTCACTTTTTTACAAAGGACAAATTTGTCACCTTGGTGACAGATTCTTCCAACTGAGCAGGGGATTCTTAATTAATCCTCTCCCTGCAAATAGGGTGAGTGACATCATCCCAACGTCTCTCATTGAAATGCATATAACTCAAAATAACAGCAAGCAAGCAAGACCTTCTCCCAAAATGTTTCCGTTTCGCAACTTCAAGCAACAAACAACACGTAGAAAAATCTGTTTGAAGCTTTTACTTCAAAAGGTAGAAGAACAATAAATTTTTTTCAATACCTGAAACAGAGGCATTTTTTTCAGGGTGTACAGAGTTAAAATGGCAGGATACAAAAAACCAAACAACAGCATTTAAGTTTAACAAATCAAAACTAGCTTGTGTTAATCTTTCAATAAAATACATTAAGGTTTACGGTTGCGATGTGTCAAAATGTGGAAAAATTCAAGGTGTGTGAATACTTTTGCAAGTCAGTGCAAAAGAAGCTGCATTTGCATGATGCTGCAGAAAACTGACCTTGAGGTTTGAGAGGCAGTTGTTTAGGAAAATATGCCACCGGCTGAGAAAGAACTGCTTCTGACTGACACACAGCAGGCACGTCACCAAAGGATAGAGAGCCTGTTATGGGGAGAGACGTCACATCACAGATCATTAATGTAGGAGAGGAATCTCTAAAAAAAATCATAATAAGCAAATAAAAAACCAAGAACTAATTTCACATTTTCTATTAAAGCAGCAATAAAACTAACATCAACAACAAAGAATCATGAACTTGCTGTCTAGTTTGTTAAGTTATCATTGAATGCAGACTGCATAGACATCATTTCTGTCTTGAAAATGATCCGTGTTAGTCCAGGTAAAACCTACTGTTGAATGGTTTTGTAAATGTTACTTTTAAAATGCGTCATATACCTGACACTGCCCATTACTGAAGGTATTTGTTTTCCAAATCTCTAACCCATTTCAATACCTCCTCTCATTCTTAGCTTCTCAAGAATGTAAAACCCATGACAATTAGAGAAATGCTCTACATTTCTGCCATGTTTGTAATGCCTGTCCATTCTGCTATCTGTCATTGCAGGTTATTGTTAGTGGGCATGAATGCTCAGTAATGCTCATTCGGAAATACATGTAAAAAAAAAAAAGTATTGTTTGAAAAGGGGTGTGTAAAAGCTTGACTGCATAAGTTGGCTGCAGTATGTAGAGAATTTGTAGAAATAGGTGTGCATGCCAACGGAGTGGCATATCTGTATCCCAGACAGCATGGGCGTCTGCTGCAGCAGAACGAGGAACCCAGGTAGGTAACTAAAATAGCTGTTATCAGCAGCACACAACAATAATACAACATAGCAGCTCTGTGACGTTGCTTGTTAGCAGTTACGCCAGTCAAATAACCGTGGGATACAATCCGCTGGATGGAAAAAAAATCTAACAAAAAACTCACTCAGATTTAAACTTGCCAAATTTTTTTCACCATCAGTAAGATGTTTAAAAAAATCAAGAAAAATCACAAAATGTGTAAGAAGCTTTAATGGTTGCATTAATAGATGCAAATAACAGGAAGCCAAGTCGTTTGTCATATTCAGGTTTAATTTTACTAAAAACTACGTATTATAAAGATAGCAAATAGGATGTTATTTAACATCCTTAAAGTAAAATCATAATTGGCTAAAACTGGTAACAGATAAGTTAAATTTATGACCAGTGTATGTCGACTGAAATCGTTTATTGTTTTCTTTATGCTTTTGGAAATGTGCTGCTACATCTATTATACTGCTTCCAACAGCTAGCTACATGATGTGGTTTAATGATTCCACACTGGCTTTAAAAGTTAGATTTCCCTGCATCACTATGTCCTTTTTTAATCTCTCAACCCGCTCCTCATTGAGCGATGGAGGTCAACATGTTGGAGAGCTACCATAAGTGCTCTAAGTAACTGTTGGTAATAGAGAAGAGATTAAATGAGATGAGCAGTAATGAAACAGAATATAGTTAGTAACCTACCAGAGAGTGCTTCTTCCTAGAGGAGAGGTCCAGAGTGGTATCGTATAAACTCTCTACAAAATTTCGTAAGCAGGGAACATTCACCTCATTCTTCACAGTCTGGGAGAAAAACAATGATGCAGAGTTCTCTTTAGAAAAATAAATACTTTCCTCATACCTAATAACTTCATTACCACAGAATCCTATTTTCTTTGATATTAACACAACAGATGCAAAATTGCAAGATTTCGTAAGAAAAGCTCTTTAGTAGAATGTGACATTATGTGTAGCTGAACTGCTAAGCAGAATGCACTTACAGCAGCAACAGGTACAAGTATTTCCACAAAGAGTCCAGCTAATGAGTGCTTGATGTCTTTATCCTTCACTTCCAGGAAATACTGTGCACACTCCTGCCGACACACCGAGGCAAGAAATAGCATCAGTGATCGAAACTCTTGTTTATGCAAGGTCATCAGTTCAAATCTCAGCTCCATTATGATTGGAGGAACTTAAAAACATACAACTCAACTGCCATCAAAGGCAAACCAAACCAGACACCTAACTGCTGATTACTGCAGTCAGCTGGAAGCTTAACACAGCTTCCAGATGCCAGCAGATGCTAAGTAAAATAACATTTCTCAATAAACACACTGAGATTGTTATTATTGCTTTTCTGATTTTTATTGTATGTAAATAACAACAAAGTTAGCAAATGGTTTTTGTGAAACCTACCTGCATGAACTGAAAAGAGGCCTCAAAGTCCTCCACTGGGTACATTTTGATGCGGAAAAATTTGAGTCCCATGATGAGGCTGATTGTGGACTGAAGGACATACGTGCTTTGCTCCTTTTGTCTCAGCTCTTTGAGCTCAGAGATGAACTTCTTCCTCACTGCTGGGAACCTGACAGGGGAATAGTGACCAGATGTGAATAACTGCTGTAGCCTCTGATATTTTCGTAAACTGTGCTATTTCTACATTTCCCCCAAGTGAAGTTACAGTTTAGGGCTAAAACGATTCCTGGAGTGATTAGAGTACCTTGATTATTAAAATTCCTTGAGGAAAACTGACCTGCCTCGAAGCCTCGTTATATTATGTTTTATTATTTCTGTGTGTGACGAATGCAGATGTCAAATATGAGGGGCTGTTTAGGACAAAAACTATGTTTTGTCTCTCACACACTACTAAAAACTCACACACACACAAAATATTAAAATTGCAC
>CAEGAE010069054.1:0-13220 GCA_903067095.1 Girardinus metallicus | reverse complement strand
TAAGTATTTTTAAAAGCCAGTACTTTTTTTAGTTTTACCCAAGTACAAATGTTAATGTGGTACATTTACTTTTACTTGAGTACATTTTTGTCTGTGTATTTGTACTTTTTCTTAAGTACATTGTTTGAGTACTTTCTCCACCACTGCCTTCTTTTAGCTTCACAAATTTGACCTTTATAGAAGAGTGGCATGAGAAAAGCCATGGGAAGAAGATCTTTTTTTATGTGCACAAATGCTGTATGTTGGTTTGTCATATAAAATCCTAATAAAAAAGACTGAAGTGACAAACTGTGGAGTTCATGTTCAAGAGTCTCTAGATACTTGAAAGGCTCTTTACGTTTCAGTTCATATCTCACTCTTTGGTCTTTTGTTTTCATTGGTATCTGACGCTGCTACATTCTCACTTTTCTGGCTCTTTTGCTCAGGGAAAGGAACGCCCATCACTCTTCTCTGAAGGAGGTTTATTTTCCTTCAGAGCGGAGACAGGAGGAGCACATGTAGAATCCGGTTAGAGGGATCAGTCAGACCTAAAAGACAAGAGGTAAACAATTGAGATGAGAGGCCGAACGACAGAACAAGAGAGACAAAGATGGAGGAAAAAGGCAGGATGAGAAGGGAGGAGGGTGGATGTGCAGAGAGCAGCCAGGCTCTGTGTTTGAAGCAGGAAGCTGGCAAGACAACAGAGGCAGCATTATTCCACAGACAAAGAGTGAAGGCAACAATAGGAGTCATGCTGAGAACAGGCCCGCGGTACACCGAGCCTCACACACAGGATTAAAGCAAGCACACGCTTAAAGATCCACTTCATAAAAGTAACGGGAGGGAATGTGTCTGACTCACAGACACCAGCAGAGAAAACACCAAACGCTGCTTGGTTCCAAAATTCATGTTTTTTTTTTTTTTGTTTTTGATGAAGATATTTAGTGAAAACCGTTGTCTTCGCTTCCTTTTCAGATCAATTTCCTCCAAACGACTTTGGTATTTCTGAAAAATTATCCCAGTGTTACAACACTTAAACTGGGAGTTTGGCAGTGGGGAACTTCCGTTCTGAATCATCTATTTTGTCATTGGGAGGTGATTTTTATATATATATATATTTACTTCTGCTTCCATCCTCGGCCCCCTCTGTACGCCTGGGCTCTGGAATCTCTTCCCCAGCACTCCAAGTCCAACAGCATCGGGGTAAATTTACACGGAGGAGCCGTTTGCATATCAAACAGCTGCGATGAAGGTCTCACATCATCTTTCATTGATTTACAGGGAGATGCATGTTGCAGTGACAGGGCGCAGTGAGTGTCCCCTTTACCTCCATCTGCCCTCTGTGGGCATATCTTAAACCAACAGCTGAAAGCTGAACAACACAACTGTGCTTATTTGGCGCCAGGTTCTGTTTGTGCAGTAGATATTGTGTGTGAACACACACAGCAGATCACGCCTACACACACAAACACACATATGACATTACTGCTGGTCAGCCGTGTTCCTGACATGGTGCAGGGTGGCTGGTAATAAGGGTATTTGTCACGCAGCATCTCCCCATGACAGCATGGTGTGACTGGGTTCCACACAACCATCCTACAAATATGAACTTATCATTTAATTACACGTTGAGGGAGGGGCTAGGCAGGGACGGGGTGAGCTGATTGCCTTGTCAAGATGCATGCTGGTTAAGAGAAGAGAGATCTTGGTGACGACCTTGGCGTCCTGACAAGTTTTAACCCCACATCTGGAATCATCTTCCTCTCATCAGCTTCATGTTTCCAGAAACATTTTTGTTTAGTTTTCGTTTTTGTTTTAGTTGTAGTCTGTGTTTGTACACTCATAAGCAGAAGGTCCTGTCTAGCATTCTGAAAAACTATTTATTATTTGGCAGAATTTTGTCCTGAACCATAAAATCCTAAATCACACGCAGTATCAGGAAATGATGTGGATTTTTTTTTATTTCCTGTGCATGACCCAACACTTCCTGGAGAAAAGGGTTCTTTGATGTTTTGAAGAGCACAAACCACTGCATACTTCTCACTTTCAACTTTGAGTTTTATGTAGAGGTGTTAAAGGAGTCTGTGAATAATTGGATATTCTTTTTTTTACTTCCTTTTTTTCCGTTTCATCTATACAATTATCCAGTAGCACTGCTTTGCAGCAAGGAGGTCTTGGGTTTGAATCCCAGCCTGGGATTTTTCTGCATGGAGTTTTCAGGATGTTTTTGTGAATGTTTGGGTTCTTTCCCAGTCCGGCTTCCTTCCACCGTCCAGAAACTTGACCGTTAGGTTAACTAGCACCTCTAAGTTGCCTTTAGTGTATTTGTGCATGGTTGCTTGTCCTCTGTATCTTTGTGTTGCTCTGTGATGGACTGGTGATCTGTTGATGCTTTACCCCATCTTCTTACAATGACTGGCTATAGACGACAGATGTAACTTATGTGAATGTTGTACCAATGCTAAAGCAATGGATACCTTAATTATGTTACCGGTCAATACTTCTTGGACATACCCTCAATGGCCACTTTATTAGGTACACTTTGAGCACTTTGGAACTCAGTTGAATCATATTTAGTTCTTGGCATAGATTCAGTTAGGTGTTTGGAACATTCCTCAGGGCTTTTTTTTATCCATTTTTTGGTCTGTTTTGCCTTGATAGCATCACACAGTTTATGCACAATTGTCAGCTGCACAGCCATCATATTAGTTTCCTGTTCCACCACATTCCAACTCTGCTTTTCTGGACTGAGATCGGATGACAGGGGAGGCCATTGAGGACCAAAGAACTCATCGTCATGTCAAATTATCCCGCTGGAAGTGAGCATCAAAAGCCGTGAATGGATTCATGAAGGCTGGTGCTTAAAAGATGCTCAAAGATCCAAAGTTTGTCAAAAGATATTCCCCACACTATCACACCATGGCCACTTTCAGCTGTCAACACAAAGCATGATGGAGTTTATTATTTCAAGTTGTTTCTCCCAAATCCTAAACCTGCAATCTGAATGTTGAAGCTTAAATCTAGACCTATTGGACCAGACAATGCTCTCCCAATCTCTAATTGTCATAATTTGGTGAAGGTTTGATGTGTTGTTGAGTTCACAAATGAAATTCCACATGCCATGTTTGTAGGTAGTGATATTATGAAGCTCAACCAGTCTGCAAATTCTACTTTTATAACAACAAGATATTTCCAGTCACAGAGCTGCCTCTCAAAATTCTCAGCTTTAGACCATTTTCTGTAATCTCATGGGCCACTTACCAAGTATTTTGTAAGACAAACTCACTATCGCTGCCGACATAAAGAAATAAAATCCTTTCAAAATGGAAACTTTTTTCAAGACCGACAAAAGAAAATCGAGTAAAATAAATAAGACCATTTCAAATTTCACATTGTAGACTTGATTTTACATTGTAGACAGACACTTCACAAACACAGCCCCACACAGCCCCACTGCTAATACTGTTTTTTTTCTATCATTATTATTTCCAATAATCAAATCTCTTTTTTTCCCAACCTACCATGACTGTGATAAACCTTGTAATATGCTGCATGTACCATATGCACAATTCCACACCGGCGTTGCATTCTGATGTGACAACCGTGGAGGAGTAATTGATTACATTAATAGCTAATTGCTAGTTCATAATTGGATCTGACTCAATTAAAACCTCTGGGTGATACTAATGAAACAGGGCGCTGCAGCTGAGTGGGTAAAGGTGCAACCGCGCCTTCCGCTGTGCCACAGGCAGAGAAAAAATAGAGGGAGAGAGGAATAGCAGGCTCTTGATACACCTGCAATGCTAAATCATAAGTGGTTCACTAGATAGAGGCCAGCCAGGGAATGCTTTGTGCTGTTTTTGCAGTTCCTCAATGCAGATTTATATCTTTTGCATTGGGAAAGGTTGTAATATTTCACTGGGTGTGCGGCGGTGGGAGTGCACACGGGAGGATTCAGAGTGGGGGCAGTGGAAATATGGTATCAGCATATATTGTAATTTCATTTTGATAAGGCTATGCTTATGGGCTGGTATGGCTCATCTTGTGCAGAGTGGAGCGACTGTTATTTTACATATTCCCCGAGCCCAGGGACGCTGAAGTGCCATCATTAGCAGGGCTGCGCTAAAAGTGGATAGGATCTGTAAATTAGGACAGGTGCTCCAGCTAGCATTGCTAACACAATACACTGGAAGGCCGCGATAACATGAGCAGTCAGTTTATGTCCTGGGATGCAGATTGGACGTGCGCTGATGTTTGTCTCTGTTGGTGTGTTTGGTTGAGTCTGTATGCAAATAAGCACATATTAATATTCCTACTCAAGAACGCCTCACATTTCCTATTCTTTGTGTGTGTGATTGTGTGTCCGAGCATTTTGGTGTACTGCTGGTGTGTTTTTTGTATCTGTGTGGTTGTGTGTATGTGGGGTACGCTCCCTTTCGCCGCCACCACGTCAGAATTTCCACTCAAACCCGGCTGATCGGGTCGAGGCTCGTCAGCCTGTCACAGAGGCGGGCGTTTCATTAGGGCTGCTGCTCTGTGTCCGTCCGCCCCGCCGAGCACAAGAGCTCAAACACATGCACAAATTAAATCGACATCCAAACTCGCTCCCATACACAAAGTAATTTAAATGATATTCATTAGAGCGATGACAAGTCCTGATGAGCCTTTCAGTACTACAGAAAGGCATGAGGAGAGAGACTGAGAGAAGAGATGGAGGACTCTCCCTCCCCCCATCAGATTTATGCCAACTTTGTTTTACAGAGAGGTAAATCGCCCATCATCATACCTAAAAAAAACTTTGGAATATACAGGAATGTAAACAACTTTCTTTCACATCTTATAAAAAAAATATCAAGGGTTCCGCATGGTCGAGCTGAACTGCCAAAATCAGTTCTCATTTGCTGTGTTCCCATTAACCATTGAATTGCAAAAATTGAGATTCTGAAAATACATTTTCTTAATGAAAACAGACCAATTTAAAACTAAAACTCACATTCTTCGATAGAAACTTTTTGCAACAGGATGAGGTGGTTTTTCAGCCATATCAAAATAGATCTATTCTGTAAAACTGCAAAGGAGACACTTTTTTCACATGGCTGTTGCCATGGCAGGAAGTAGTTGGAGGATGATGTTTTTTTTTTTTTTTTTTTACAGACATTGTGCACCTGGTTCCACCAGAGCTCTCAAAGCATCCCGGTTCACAAAACGCTGTGTCATTCCAACATGTTGAATCCTAACTCTTCTGTAAAATCTCTGAGTACAATTTCCCCAAAGCGCTGCATATGTAATCACTCCCAAGAAGGCGGGGCTTGTCGCTCCAAAGCCTGAATAAGAAGCTGACCTCTCCTCTGATTGGCTGATGATGAGTGCTAGAACCATGGCTGAATTATGAATATATCTCATGTAACAGCCTCTGCTGTCAAGATTTAATGACTTGTATCATGAATAAGTTTGTTCACATCCATCCATTTTCTGTTCACCCTTGTCCCTTAATGGGGTCGGGAGGTGCTGGTGCCTATCTGGTGAGAGGCAGGGTACACCCTGGACAGGTCACCAGTCTGTCGCAGGGCAACACAGAGACAGACAGGACAAACAACCATGCACTCACACACTCACACCTAGGGACAATTTGGAGAGGCCAATCAACCTGACAGTCATGTTTTTGGACTCTATGCAGAAAGACCCCGGGCCAGGAATTGAACCCAGAACCTTCTTGCTGCAAGAAGGTTCTGGGTTCAGCTCTACCAACTGCACCACTGTGCAGGCCAGTTTGTTCACATATGATTTTAATTTCATTTCTAATGTAATGGAAACACCTCACTTACAAAATGGATGCTAAGGGTTTCTTTGAACCAAGATGAAATCCAAAAATAGCAGCTTTTCATTCCAGGTCTCTTTTTTGTTTCAAGTTTCTTTCATAAATTTATCTATCCTCTTGTCATTTTTTTTTCACCAAACTGGGTTTCGTCCTAAACAGATGTTTTTTTGTTTGTTTGTTTTGTTGTTTTTTTTTTCATAGAAGTGCCTCTGGTGAATCGCAGTCTCCTTATGCATGGTCCAGGAGAAAGAACCAACTTTTCAGTGGAGAAAAAAGGCATCATGGAAAAATGTTTTGTTACAGGTGAAAAAAATCTGCCAGTGTGACAAGTACTATTTAAAAAAAATCTATATTAACCCTTCCATATCAAATGTATCAGCGATGATCCAGCCAAATTTTCAGTACCGTATTTCCGCCACACTTTGTGCTATCTGAAAGACTCCAACAGGTTCTGAAAGGGGAGACGTTGCGCTTTCCAGCCAATATCCGCTGTAATTAATTTCACTCCCGCCATAGCAGGGAGTGAAATTAATCTGAAGGGCAGTTTTTTAATAGACAATAAATGGCGAAAATAACTTGATAGATATTGAAAGTTCCAGTTTTTATGGATAAATGGGCAAATATTTTTACTCACAGGACACTTAAAGAACAACAAAAGTACAATTAAAATAAGTAAAAATATCCAGGTGAAGATTTGAAACTTAGGTCTTACAGGGTTAAGAAATTATTGAGTTAAACCAAGATTATATATCTTGATGACAAGATACTTGCAAGTGAATTTTCTCTTACTTTAAGTATACTACAATATTTGCGGAAGATTTTGTGTTTTTTGCAGTGTATTCAGACTAGCTTCTTTACTCATCTCTAAGTTCAGCCCTGATCCAGAAACCGTCTCCAAATTATCTCTGTCTCAACTGACAAACCCACATCAGTTTACCATTTCTGAAAACACTTCCTGTTTCCATTTTCTTTCCCTGAATCAGTTCTTCACAGCAGTTCCTCTGGCCAGATCCTCCATTTCTGATCTGCTCGGGGCAAATGAATCCTTTATTCATTTCACCTTCCTCCTGTGTTGGAGTCCATGCAAAATCCAGAGAGCCATGGCAGGTACAGCAGCAAAAAAATACAAGGATTACTATCAGCCTTTTCACATAACAATAGATATTTTTTTCAAAGGTGAAGCAGTACTTGCTCCACACTCTCAGCTGATGTTGATGTAATGAAACATCACTGTTCTCCCTCATCTTCAATTACTTATTTTTATTTTAAGGTGCGAGAAAATTAATGCAGGTCTCTTCTCTCAGCCTTTAATTAACCCTTTCAGAATTGAAATTATGCTTAAAACTTGCTGCCAAGCCTAAAATTCCCTGTCCTGCTCTTTTGTATTGACAAGATTCCTATCCTCAATTACCAACTGTTTTTTATTTGTGTGTGCGCGTGTGTGTGTGTGTGTCTCTGCTTGGCTTGATTAACACGAAACTCCTTTTTTTATCTGCATGTGTTCATTTCCCCTCTCTTCTTATCAATATGTGCAATAAAGAGACATGCTCCTGATTTTAGATGCATGCAGCGGGAACACAACCTCAGATTGTGTGGCATATGTGATGTTTCTGCTGCCATTAGAGCCCCGCAGGCCCCACTGAGGGCCGATTGCCTTTTGTTGCCGCATAGCCTGGCTACACACACACACACACACACACACCCACTCCTTCGCTCGCACACAACATGCCTCTGATGTTGTAATCAATTTGTGTAGCCAGACATAGTCTGGACATGTGTGTTAATTAACTTTCTTGCGGGAGGAAATAATTTAAGTGTGATAATGAGTATGAAGAGAAGCGGTTAGAGGGGTGTGATCTCTGAAATATCTGCAAACAGAAAGGGAAAAAATCCTTGTCCTCCTGCTGGAGACTTAAAATGATCCTAAAGGGGGAACAAAAGCATAAATGTGATGTCCCATAATAAAAATACTTAGCATAATCATCAAATCAGAAGGGAAGATAAAGGATAGATTGTTTTAATATATTTGAAGGGGAAGTGTTTTGTGTTTTCCAGTAACTTAGTGAAATTTTGTAGCACAAGTTACCATATTACCTTCAGTTTTATAAAAATTATTTGTGCATCAAATTTGACTTAAAATAAATTTTACTTTGTAATTAAACGCCTGGAAACTGTGCATCTGTCACTTTAAGAAACTCCTGCTCTTTCTGAAACGCCGCCTTCAGCAAATTATCGCAACATGGCTTCTCTATTATCCCTTTAAATACATTTTTACCAGTGTTGCTCTCAGAAGCAGCTCCTATAATGAGCTCAACAGATGTTCATTTCCACAGAATGTTTGCTAATAGCTGCTGGCTAGTCTGTAGGAGCTCAGTGGTGGAGTTGCTGGGAGAGCTGCTCTTTCATAAGCGGAAGCTTGGAAACTGCAACTGCAAGGAACTGCACTCAATTCACCTAAGTGTTTTGCATAGCTGAATGGTTGCCATGGAGATGAAAAACTTTCTCAAACTTGCATGAAAGATTCAAGGTAAAACTCCAGGAAGGTTTTTGGTGCAGGAATAATATTGTAACATAATGCTGCCCCCTTGACAAAGTGTCTAAGTTTGTAGTGCCTTTGTGGCCAACCCCTGTTTCTTTACTACCCTTAAATAAAATCAACTTACCTTTTGAAATAACCTAATTTGTTAATAAAGCCCTCCTGTCTGTAATCTTATCTCAGTGTAAATTGTGTTCTGCGCAGGCAACAGATGTTTGTTGGAGACGCTCAGGCTACGCTCACACAGCTGGTCTTCAATTTTTTACTGAAATTTGATTTCAGTTCGTACTGCTGAATGATGTGACCAAAGTCAGACTACTGAGCCGAGAGTTTACGACCCCAAAACGAGATAATAGTGGATGCTGTCGTCTATGGATCAATTTTAAAATTATAGATGCCGACAGAATTCTCACAAAATCATAATATTAAGAACGAAGTTAATAAAAAGAAAGAACTAATAACAACAGCCTTTTAGTGGAGCATTGACTGCAGCTTCTCTAGAGAAGTCTGTTTGGATGTGGAGTTGAACCAGGAGTGGTGGGATTGTGATATGATGCACTTCAGTGGAATAGACTTCATTCATAATTTCACAATTCTGGTTTTGTTTCAGCCTTTATTTATGTCCATTCTGGCATCTTCTGGTGCAGAATTATGGTGCAAATCTGACATCAATAACAGAAAAGTCACATTAGAGGTGAGACAGACTGCAGATGCTTTGAAGAACTTATATGTATCTGATTTAGTTCCACATACCAAACTGGATTTGGGTTAACCAGATTTGGGATTTGATCCAATTTTCCATCCACCTGCTGTGTGAAAGTAACCCTAGTGAACAAATAGCATGTTGAAGATCAAGGGACACATGAAAGGTCATCAAGAAGAAGCTGTGGAGAAGATGATAGAGTAGAGTTAGGTTATGCCTCAAGCTTCTTTTTTTACATCTCTGTTCAGTGTATCCTCTGAAAATGGAAACCACAACTGCACAATTATCAGGGCCATAGTAAGACAATCCACAAATAGCCTTTATAGAGTAATAAATAGAAACCCCCATTGTATAGAGAAATTTCTCTGCCATAATCGAAGAGTACACATTTTCATTTTGAAAGCAGGACTTCATGTATTTCTTCTCAAAACGTGTAATGCTTGTATTCAAAACTTCTCCTCGAGCTCAGACTCGTTGTGCTTGCTTGAAATTTTTTTATTTTTGTTTTTTTGGGACATTTGCATATGCTTTCTTCTTTTTCTGAAAGATTATTTAAGATCATTTTACTACCATCAGATCCAGGAAATGATCTTATACTTCCACTTAACTTTTAGACAGATGACAGTATGAAAGTTCCCCTAAAATGTTCAACTTTTTCCTTTTTTTTTTTTTTTTAAGATTTAGCCATGAAGCGATATACCACACTCCTAAAAAACAGACACATTCCCAGGCTGCACAACCTCAACTTCTTTGGGTGCAGTAACTGGAACCTACTTTCTAATTACATGAGTGAATGAGGATTCTGTGTTTATTCATATAAAAAAATTTGTAAATACAAGCTGCCACTCAGGAAAAATGAGTTTATTTCAGCCTCTTGGTGATAATTACTAGCATGGCATATGGAAGTACTTACTTGTCCTACTTGGTGTCTTGGCTTACAGAAGTTTGCAGTACTGTAGTGCAACCATTCTGCTACTTCTGGCAGTTTGTCTTTGCCAAAAGTGTAATTCTTAATTATATTTGCTGCTAATTGTTCTCTGTTTGCATGAGGTTGATTTGAAAGAGATTAATGTCATAGCTATTGTTATGTTAAAAAGAAAATGATCTTTTCTAGAGCGACAAAAAAATTTCATGGCACACGGATTAGAAATCAAATGGAATACTTTTAAAAGAAAGGAAGAAAGAAAGATTTTATGGAGCTAAAACAACATTTTATTACTTTCTGAAAGCCTCTTGCTTGTTTATCCCCCTGAGAAACTCTCCCAGATAGATTACCAGACCTTTGATTTGTTAATATCTTGATGTGGAAAAAGTTATTCATTTGTACAACCACTCATGTCTCTGATCATGAAACTGACATATGGAAATTGTGTTTGGTTGGAGTTCTCAGGCTTCCTTCTGATGACGACTGGAAGTGTGCCTTGGACCGGGAACCTGCACATCAAAGTCTCACATCAGAAGCAACTGGAAGGTAGAATTATGACATTTATCTGCTTTTTAAATGAAATATTTAATAGATGTCTCACAAGGCTTGACTTTTATATTCTAGTGCCACTCTGAAATTTCTCGCTGTGCATAAAATAGACGAGTGTAGAACGGACTGCTTCTCCTCTATTTAAATACACAGGGATTCACTTTTTATATTATCCACATGTCCAGAATTTTCCCTCAAGATAGTTATTTGTATTTTAATAAGTTGTTTGCTGAGGTAAAATAGGGAGTTTAATCACAATAGTTATATTTCAAGAGTGTTACTCATGTTCTGTGAGACTATAATGCCTTTATTTGCTATTTCAAATAGAGTACAATCTACAACATACTCATCATTCCAGGCTATAGTAAGTGTTGACTTGAACTAGCAGGGCATTATGTATATTATAATAAACATTCAGAGTTCTCCTTGAAATACAAGGCTGAATATTTAAGCTGAAATCATTTTGCTTTCTTCTGATTTGTGATGTAATTTCCATGGTGATATGTTTGGAAAAGATCCATCACTACAATTTTCAGAAGATATATCTTTATCTGCCAAGAATTAATCACATTGTCAATTTACGACAAAGTTTATAAACATGTACAGTACATTATATCTGATCTACATCCTGGTTTCTCTGAGCCCTTCTACTCTCTACTCTTTGGTGTACCATATCATGGGCAGAATTGAGTGATTTTTGGTGCTCTTCAACCCACTCTTCCAAGTGCAGGTCAAGACCCCCAACATTTCCACTCAATCCCACAAAAAAATCCACAGGCAGCTGTGGTTTCCTACCAAACATCCAATAGTAGAGTGTCATGCCAGTCGCTTGATGGACAAAATACGTAACAATGTGGTTGAATTACAGCAGTTCTGCTTAAAAGACTCGGTCAAAACTCTTGCAAAGCTATAAAAAAACTCACTCCAAGTTTTCACAAATGTTTGGTTGCAGTTCTTGTTGCTAAGTAAAGCCCAACCAGCTTTTAGGGGCATGTAGACCGCCATGTAGGTTTAGATTTTTCTCTCTCTTTTTTTTTTAAAAAGTGCACGTTGTATTTGACTTGGTTTGATGCTCTGAAACACTGAAGTGTGAAAAAAATGCAAAGAATGAAAGTGTGACCTTGTTAAATCTCTGAATTATTTCCTGTGCCTATTCTCTCTTGGTTGGACTTTTGGATTGTTTTCCTATTTATTGTATTGCAGGAACTGAACTGACTTTTCATGCTTTACTAAACTTTTCTCTGATAGGAACTGAAATGAGATCACTTCCTCTTCCAGCACTGCAAAACAACAGGAAAACATTATGAGCTGAGGGTAACACTAGGGGCAGTATTGTATACAAATACTTTAAAATGAATCATGAGAGGCAGTGAGATTTTTTTTTTCTCTTAAGGGAAATTAAAATAACTTTAAATTTAGAAGTGAAAAGCATCTATACACTTGAACAAACCTGCAACTTACTGCAGAACAGTCAATGATGTTTCCTCTCTGCAGGGCAGGATCCATGTGTGTGCTGTGTACTCTGTACTATGTCTCCATGTTACACACATCAGCACAGTGTATTGCTGCTTTGGTTCCTCCTAGTGCCAAGTTACTTCAAACTAAAATCTCAGAATAGGCCATCACAACAAAAATTGTATGCCAAGCTGTACCTGAATGGCAGCACAAGATTATTTTGAAATTTGCTTTTGTTCTCAATTTTTAAAGCAACAAAGCTCTTCTCAGTGAATACAGTAAATGAATAGAGAATGATGGATTTTAACAAGTCTGAAGCAAAATCCAAACACACTTGAATGTTCTGACTGTAGGTTAAACTGGAAGCTATTCTGACAATTATTTGCTTTAAAACCCAAAAACAGAGAACTAGATCAATTCTGCACAAACTTATATGTAAAAAACAGACAAAAAGCAGAATCCAGATACAATACAGTGGCGTATTACATTGTGATAAGTCTTAGTGCATTACATTGAAACTAACACAAAGCCAAGAAACATAGATAAGGAAACAAACTTATGTTCCAAGTAGGAATTAAACTGAGAAACTATAATGTTTACCTATGAGATTAAATTAATTGAGTTTGATTTGCTTACACTGAAATTTGAACTCATTCTCAGTAAATGTCAAATTTCTCAACACTCTACTGGGTAGTATTGAACACTGGAGGGATTTATCACTTTAGTACCAAACTATGCTTTTTGCATTTCTGATGATTTGTTAAGTAAATAATTTACCCTAAGAACTGCAATGACAATAACTTATATTAGCGTCTTCTTTTGTACGTCTATTAAAAATCAGACATCTCTGTGAGATTTATCTTTGTAAATACAGAGGAGATGAAAATATATAATATCTGTCAGTGTTGTGGTCAAGATTGCCTAACCCGAGCCCAAGACCAAAACCATAGTGTATCGAGACCGAGACAAGACCAAGACTTTTAGGGTCCAAGACCGAGTCAAGACCAAGGCCAGCACCCCGCGCAACATGACGCGATAAATGTGAAATATGACCAAATTTGCCTCTCAAATTGATCTGAAAGATTCACATTCCCATAAAAACACCTAGATGTTAAATACTTAAAGCTGAAATAAATTTAACCAATATTAACCAATAGCATCTCTGTGCCACAATCCGCGGTGGTCTCGTGCCATCCCTAAAAAGATAACGACCTGGGTGTTTGCCCATATCGCTCATATCAGAAACCACCACTCT
>CAEGAE010069045.1:0-27264 GCA_903067095.1 Girardinus metallicus | reverse complement strand
CATGTTTTTGGACTGTGGGAGGAAGCCGGAGTACCCGGAGAGAACCCACGCATGCACAGGGAGAACATGCAAACTCCATGCAGAAAGACCCTGGGCCGGGAATCAAACCCAGAACCTTCTTGCTGCAAGGCAACAGCTCTACCAACTGCGCCACTGTGCAACCCAACACCATCTCATATGATATTTTTTTTATTTTTTTTTTTTATGCTGTCAGTGATATCAGCTTTTCTTTTCTCGCCCACGCTGCTGCCTTTGCTGTTGATCCTGGGAAGCAGGTAAGATTGTACTGAATGTGAATGCGTGTGTCTGTGCATGCCTGTGTATTTCTTGCATGTGTGTCTGTGTTTTGTAGTGGTGTGTGTGGCAGGGACGGACTTGGCTGAGATGAGTCAAGCCGGGTCATATGATCTCTGTGGTGCTGTTGATATTGCTCTAGCTGTATGGTGGCTTACCAGGGCAACAATGAAAGTGGACGAATTAAGACACGCACACACACACACACAGTTGTGTTTTCAAGTCTTGTGGGGACTTATACATTGACTGTCCTTCATTTTCTATAGCGTAGCACTTACCCTACCTACCCCTTACCATCACATACCTAATCCTAAACCTAAACATCACTTACCTTTCCCCTAATCCAAACACAGCATTTTCCCTCATGGGGACCAAGAAAATGTCCCCACAAGGAGCAATGGTCCCCGCCACCCCACATTGTAGACAGAAGTAGGTCCCCACAGGATATAAAAACCTAGTTAACACACACACACACACCTCATAACAGAGATCGACCAACACCAACTTTACACCATCATCTTTACTAATCCTGGTCGATTACTCAGGAACAAACCTAGAAATGAAAAAGGAATAAATCTGTTCAAGAATTTCTATGGCTAACCAAACAGAAATCACAATAACGTATATAACTATAACAGCAGGAATCTCATTGATAAACCAAAGAAAAAGTAATTTTTATAAAACGGTGCAATGCTTTTCTGTTTGGCTGCCTTCTTTGGTTTTATTGATCTTGAAACAAGGTAGAAGTGGCTAATGGTTCTGAATGAAGAGAGTGGTTAATTTTTATGAGGCAGATTTTACACACTGTGTTTGTCTTCGTGGTGCCTTTAGATAATACAGAGCGTGCCCAGATGTGCACCTGTTAGACACAAACTCATCGCCGTGATTGTTCTGCTAGCTGCTAACCACCTCATTCCTCTTTTTTTAAATGTAGTTGGACATAAACAAACAAAGCAACCCAGCGTGCGCCACTTTCTATTGTGAAAACCAGTTAATGATTGTACTGTTTCATATAGGCTGATAGTCTATACGTTTATGATGAGATTCATCCCCGGTCAACTCAAACTAATTTGGTTCACAATAAATAAATGAAAAAGTACATTAATTGTTAACACATTAATGGAAGCTCCAAATGGAAAAGACACACATGGTTAAAAAAAACATAAATGTGTAACTAATAGGTAAGAGATGTGTCTACAGTTAGTCGCCTGAAAAACTGAAATCTGCTGTTAGGCCTTAAAAAAAACGCTATAGCAACTCTACCAGACTTTACCACAGAAAAACACCTGACATTACTAAGTGCCATGTAAAAGGTAAAAAAATGAAAGGTAAAATAACTTTTATAAATGTATACAAACTTTATACAATACATAGTGCAAATAAAATGAAATAAGATATAGAGAATATGAATAAAATATGAAAGTAGATTGTTGGTTGCAGTGCAAATGTAAACGTGTCAGTTCAGTGTTTTAGCTGTGGATTCTGGAGAAATGGTCAAAAATGACCATAAACACATTCCTAAGTCCTGGGTAAAGTTATATTTTAAAGTTTGGGGAGTTGTAACATTATTTAGCAGCAAATTAAAAACGAACAAACTCTGAAATTAAAACTTAAATGTCACCAAAGTAGGAAAATCTTTGTTCCTGTTTTCTGAACAGTAAAGACATTAGAACGTTTCTCCCTATTATTTCTCAGTGTTTGTTGTGTTAACGCTGTCTGAAGGTTGCACATTGAGAACGACTTTAATTAAGATTTTTTTTTTTTTTCCCGCCTGGGGCTGCATTCGCAAGCCGGTACACTGGCAGCTCTGGAGAGCCAGGTACAGATCGCAGGGTCAAAATCACGTGATTAGAGGGAAACATTCTCACTGTGGCGACCCTTTTGACTTAGCAGCTGAATTTATTCCAAGTCAGACAGAGAGGCATGTCGAAACTAAATCAAGAGTTGCCACCGGAGCTCCATTTTTTTTTTAGGTAAAAGTGACCTTTAATTTGAAGAATGTGAAGTGGCTGAATTGTAGCCTTTCAGTGAAGTAAAAGCGTTGGGGTGGGGTAGAGAGAGGTTCACAAAGAAAACTGAAAAATACCACTGCTCACATAGTTATCGATTTATCCATTTGCTCTTGCTGTTACCGGAGCTTGACCACGTTGTTGCCTCACTTCCTGCCGGCAGTTTCTGACGCCGTAAGAGCGGCTCGCTGGTTGTCTGCAGGCGCTGCCGTGTGTCCAGGCCCGGATAAACAGATAAAACATTCAGACCCTGCTGCCCCAGGTTGATGTAGTCCGTGAGTGGCAGCTGGATCACAGTATTGATTGAATTCTTCATCTCTTTGTCTTGCCGTACCTGCGTGTCCCTCTCACACACTCATCCTTTCACTCCCTCCCCCGCCTGTTTGTTTGCTTTTTAAATTCAGGATTGTTATTACATGGAGGGAAGAGAAGATTATTGCTTCATTTTTGGGGCGGTGACTTCTCGTGGCCACCTTCAGAGGCACCCATCGGTTTCCCTTTGCTTCGTACCTCCTCTCACTCTGTAGGTCCAAAGAGCAGTATGACATCGGCTCTCTTCAAGGTTTGGTCCAAATAAATCCTCTTGAGCAATGAACCATTTCTCCTTTTGTCTCATTGAAAACACAAACACGAAGGTATTTTATTGGGATTTTATGTAATGTGATGAACCAACATTAGAGAGGAAACGGAAAAAGCGTACCTGGCCGTACATCTGTAGCGGTGGTCTCCAACCTGGAGCTGCAGTGAGTCAAAAATGCATCCGACGCTTCATGTTTGACATGTGTACCTTAAATTCAGACACTTAGGGTCAGGGTTAGGGGTCATTTTGCGCTCCACCCTGGGGCCCTTCACGGGCCCTCGACTTGCCTCCACATAGACTTTGAATGTAAACCAGACGTGCCTGATGCTCAAAACGTGTTTGGTGTGAACGCACCATTACGGACCTTCAGAGTTTCTCACAATAATTTGTTTACCTGACATAGAAATAAGCTGTGTTTCTCTTATTTTTTTAATATAAAGTAGGTCTTAACATGATTTCAATTAATTTAAAAAATTTGAGGATGTAAAAAATTTTAACGCAACTGAAATTGGGGTATTTAAATCAAAACATTTTCATCTATTAGAATTATTGTGAATCTGCAGCAAAATATTAATAATAATAGATGCTCCCTATGACTGGGCTTTATTGGGTTTACTATTACTTTAAGAAGAGTGGGCAAAAAGTTTGGAGTGCTGGTGCAAGGCTGGAAGAAACATGAAAACCGACTTGTAGCTAAGTTGCAGTAAAATGTGGTTTAACAAAGTACCGATCTAAAGGGTGATGAATAAAAATCACACCTTTCAATTTTATTCTTATCATTTTCCTTCCGCTTTCTGCTCTACCCTGTGTTTGTCTATCTCACAAAATACCAATATAACACAAAATGGGAAAACAGTTCTGTTTTGTCCCTCATATGAATCTTCTTTCCGTTTTGTTTAACTTGTTGCTTTTCCATCTCCAGCTCACAAAGTCCATTGTACATTTAGACAAAAGCTATTAAATTCAAAATTCAATAAGCAGGAGCCGTGTGAGAGACTTAGCTTTCAATTCTTAAACGGCTCTGCCTTCATGCTTATGAATGTCATTTATGATAGCACGGTTTTGTGCTACATTGTTTAAATATTCTGCTAATACAGATATTATGGGATGAGAGTAAACGGGGGGGAGGAGAGAAAAAAAAAACAAGATGTTAGCGTGTGGAGGGAGTGGGAAGGGGAGCGACTGGAGCCGAGAAGTGACTGCTATTAGCTGTTAATTCTGAAACAAATTATGCAATTAGCTCTGGCATCAGGATGTAGGCCATGAGAGAGGACGGCGTAACCTTCATTTGATCTGTTCTGCGGCGAGCCGGCGGGAACGAGAAAGAGAGACCCACTTAATGAGAGAATTTCTTTTTGCCTGAGCTAAACGCTAACAGTATCCATAAGTGCCACTTTAGCTTCCCTTTGAGCGTGCGCCACTTTCTATTCCCCCCTCCCCCCGATTTGGGGAGGGATTTTCATAATGTGCAAATGTTTTATTTATTTTTTTTTTTCCTGTTCCGTCGGGAGGAATACTCATGTCCCTAAAACAAAGAGGTAATTTGTCTGTGCACAGGAGATAATATTGAGTCGGGAGCCGCGCGAACCGTTACCCCCCAGCAGACTGCGGAGTCGAGTGAAGGTGTGGATTTCAAGGTATGAGTGTGTTAGCTCGTTTCAGCACATAAAGGTCTCTAAATGTGAAAAAACAATAATGTTAATAATAAAGCTGTGCAGCTTTTGCCCAAATATTCAACTTATATTTGTGGACATCGGCTTAACTTGGCCAAAACGTCCACCCTGCCGGTACTAGACCTTAAGTGGAAACATGTTTAGGTCCAACATGACTTATAACATTATAATGAGAGTTGGTTCTTTTGATCTGTAAAATACTGATACATTTAACAAATAGTGCAAACTGGAGCAAAAACAGAAATAATACAACTTGTTTCCATGTTCTTACACAGTAATACGAACTGTGTAAGAACCAGGTTCACTGGCTAAAATTTTTAAAAAGTAGATCAAAGATACTGATAAATCATGTCCAAAATGTCTCACCATTTCTGCGTCTGCTGAAGCTGTTTCTCATTGTTTAAAGGTACCAGTAAGGACAAGAGGACATAAAAATATCCCCAGCAGTATTTATATGGAATGGCTCAGTGAAACTGGAACAACAGTGAAACTGGACCTTTCTCTAGAAACTCTTAAAACCCTGTGTTTAAAAGATAAGCCAAAAACAATGCAGCGGATCATCAAAAGAACACCAAGTCCTCAGTGAGACATAGTGGTGGCATATTCATTCTGTGGGTTACTTTTTTCCCAATTGAACTAGAGTTTCTGTCAAGGTGGATAAACCGGCTCAATAAATCAGTTGGTTTTTATCCAAAACATTCAGCACCACTGTGTTAATTTATCGCATCTGGTTTCTTCAAGAACCAAATTACGACTCATGTCTCACATCAGTGACATAAAAGTCACTTGTTCTGACTGCAGACGCTTTGAAAACCGTCGTACCATACGTATCAGATTTAGTACCACATACGAGAGTGACACAGATCAGATTTTTTGTGGAGTGAAAAGATCGGCAATGAGCCGTTCAGCCCGCTGTGAAAAAGTTGCATTTGCCTGCTGTGTGAATTCATCCTTAGATACATTTAGCAGGGCAGAGATGGCTAATATTGTCAAGTGAAGATGTGGCATACTGGTAGACTTCTTCATACTGATAGAAGAATGTCAACAAAAATGGAGTGGTGTCAGATTTTTAGCGGCTACAAGATTTCTCTTTTGTCTTTGGTAAAAGGTCACCAGGCATTTCTTCCACTAACGCTAAAATTCCTCATTGTTTTGGTTGTATTTACCCAGAATGCCCCTGCGCTATAGTCCGCTTTCTGATTTTGGAGCCGTCTCCAGTGCACATGGCAATCAAACCACACCATAGTTCACTTCAACCAAACTAAGACAGAGGTTTTTAGGTGGACCAGAGTTTGATTAAAAGGGACTAAACGGGGCGTTGTGGTGCTTTAACCAAGTATTTACATTTTACCTCTGTCAGATTTCACTCAGTTAAATTGTGCAGAATTGTAACAACAAAGATGGAAAATGGTTTTGGTTTTTTTGTCATGCTCTCATTAATTCATTCATTTACTTTTTTTTAGATTTTGTGGAACTTCTTAACTTAAGTCAGCATCAGCAGACAGAAAGTGACATATAAAATCAAGACTTTTTTGAGTATGCAACCTGATGACTGTACATGAAATCCATGTTCTAGTTTCACACACTGAAGCATGCTGCTGTCAGCTCTTACCTGGTTGCAGTGATAAAAGCAAAATAGACCAAAATAAACACCTCTATTTTTTGATGTTCATATTTTTACCGGAGGCTGGCACTGATTTATGTCCATTTTTTTATTTTTTTGTACACTCTAACAGCTTAGTGTGTTCACATGTTTTGGGGAACGATTTGGGATGTTATCGGCGTTGTGCAGCAAAGTAAACAGCAGAGCTATCTCCAAAAGGTTAGCCATATGTTAAATCAGTGACATGGGAAGGGAGGGAGAACAGCTGTTCCCTCCCCCACCGCTGTGTGACGGCTCACACACACGCGCACTGTCGCTGGAAAACACATTTATTCCCCCGTGTGCATGTGTGCTAAAAATCTATATATTTTTATATAAATATGTGTGTATGTTTCCAGCTCTCTAGACGGGAGTTTAGCGGAGGCTCACCCGGGCGAATACGCGAGCCTAGAAATGGCAGCAGCACATGTGGGCGAGACATCTGGGAAGCTGAGCAGACCAGTGATCAAAATCAAGCTACAGTGTAAACAAACAAGGCGGCTATGCAGCGTAAGCTGGCCAGCTGTCAGGAGGAGACTGAGGAAATTAGTCTCTTTCTTGCAGTTTCCACTAATTTATTTCTTTTTGGAAGACAATACACTTTCACTGAAAGCTGTTTTCTGCCATGCCAGTGTTTCCATGTGGCGTAGCGAGAGTGTGCTTTGTGGATTCCTGCTGTAAAGGGTAAAAATAAAAAAAATAAAAAAGATGAATGGCATGCATAATTGCCATGATGTTACATCGGTGTATAATCGCGAAGTTATCATAGAATCGTCTTCATGCAAAAATGTTTTCACAGATGATTATCTAATTGGCATACAGTTTCACACACTGAAAGGCTCAAAGACATCTATTATATTTAATTAAAGTTGCTTTTCACACTTGTAAAAATCCTGTTGCAAAAAAGAAAGGGGGGAAAAAACACCTTCTCTGTCCCCACTCATGCACGATTGCATTATTGACTGTGTAAAATCGTCCCAGTTTATCTCACGGCCGTCGGGTTGCACACTGTGAAAAGTTGCTGGTTTTTAATTATCGCGTGGCAACAACGACGGTATGGCTCGGTTGGCTGAAAACCCCATCCAGAGCTCCTGTCTGGTGAAAGTTGCGAGGCTTCAATTGTTCATTTTAATTGAACAATTAAATGAACAATTTAATTGTTCATTTAAATTGTCCTCTCAGGAAACAAATGAACAGATACCGAACTTACATTTTTGTAGCTCCATAAAATAAGTGGCTTTATTAAGAAGCTAGGTTGAATTCAGAAGCTAGCTTGAATATGTTCATATCCTTTCGAAGCTAGCTTGACTATCTGCATATCTTTAAAAAGCTAGCTTGAGTATGTTCATATTTTTAAGAAGCAAGCTAGAATACTATATCCGAAAGAAGCTAGCTTGACTAGAAGCTGGCTTGAATATCTGTATACCCTCATTTTTTCATTAATTTTCCTCGTAAAATCATTACTACATAAATTAGTAAGATACCTATTACTTAGGTGTTAATTAATTATCAGTTATTAATTGCTACAGTTTGGAGCGGTGGTCTTTCTGGATTGGTTCCAATATTAGCAACACCAGTTAGCGTATGTTACAAATGCAGAAATGTGCTGATGAAATCCTTTCACCACGCTTACAAAGCCAAGATGATGAATTGTTGGTATAAATATCAAGTCATTCATCTTCCTGAGCTTGTTTTTGACCCCCATCTCTACCTGTAGCTGCTGTCATCTTATAAGAATTTTATTTCAGCCTCATATAAATAGGTTGCAAATGTATTCACTCAGCTTTTCAGATTTTGTGATTTATGTAGCAGACCAGCACAGGGTGGCACATAATTTCCAAAATGGAAGGAGCATCATGATTTCTTACCATTTTTATAAATGAAAAGGCTCAAGAAAAAAACGAGCATGTTTAGTGTCGTCATCTTGCTCCAGGCTCAAGTCTTTCCAGAACTGCCCTGTGACTAGCTCAACTCTGACCAGTTTCCCTGTCCCAGATGAAGAGAACCATCACCATGGTGATGCCGCCACCATGTTTCACTGTGCGTTCAGTGACAGACAGTTCTATTGTTTAATCTCTGCAGTTCCTCCAGTGATACCGTGGGATTCGTATCGGGGGGTTTGGTGGGGTGAAGACGTGTTGTTGGGTTGCAGTCGTGTCGTGGTTTTTCCAGTTCTTGATGATGGATTGAAACTAAAGTATGGACCTTACCACGATAGTACTGATCTGATCCCGATACTGACTTGGTATCAGTAACATCGATATTTTAGATCAGTCCGCTTCCCTCTATCTTGTCCAGAGATTGAATTGTGATTGTAATGTGACAAATGTTGAAAAGTTCAAGGGGTGTGATTACTTTTTATGTCTAGAGCACAGAACCTAATCTGCTGCAGATCTTTTGTAACCGATGCTTGGGATTTGAAAATCTAGATGCAAGATTTAAAGCCGTAGTCACAGTTTCTACATCTTCCTGCTGACTTTTTTATATATTTTTAGATGTTGACAAAAAGAGGAACAAAGTCTCTCCGGAGATCCAAACTTCACCTCTTTGCCAATTATCTGTTCCTGTCTGTAGCACTCCTCCAGCGAGCGGCAGATAATGTAACAGCTTCGCTTCCGTGCGCCTGCTCCATCGCCACCGCCGACACCATCCTCTGCGAGGCGCGCATCTGGCACCTCCACATTCGCCACTTAGCTAAATTACATTACTTCTAGCCTAGCGCCTCTAACAAGGTGCTCCCAGTATTCCTGGCGGCTGGGAAAACAGAAAGTGAACACGGAAAGAGACAAAGAAGTAGGGGGGGAAGCTAACATGGTGTTAACAATTGCTCAGTGAGTTCCTCTGCTTCCCATTACACACACTTTGCACCTTTTAACCTTGTTAGCAGGGCCGCGGCGGCGGCGCCACCCCTGAATGCTTGTTCCATAATTAAGAGGGGAGCTCAGGTGCTAGATTTTATGGAGATTTCGGCGGGCCTGTGATTAAAATTGAAATTTAATTCTGGTAATCTGAAAGAGGAGAGGGAAGAAAAGCACAGGGGAGGAGGGGACGGACGGTCTGACGCTGGCTAGCTAGCTAGCCGCGTATCGGCGGGAGATACTTCACACAGGCTGTTCAAACATGGACTTAAAACAGGCTTATCTCCCGAAAGGTTAATGAGGAGCGGCTGGCTGCGCCGGTTACAAACACGCAACAGCGGTCTCATCTTCCACTGCGCAAAGCGGCACGTCACTCACAGCTACGCACACGCGTACACACACACATGCTGAAGCAGGCCGGATAAGCTGCAGGCATCACAAGCCCACCGCCTCACTGACAGAATCCTCCCTCCCAATAACATCCTCAGACGACTTAATTACTTTTCCTTTTGATGCGATTCATGAGAATAATCGGACTCTAGATGGAATCTCACCTTTTTCCCCCTCTCTCTGTGTTTTTTGTTTCCTCCACTACAAGCGGTTGATAATTTAGCTGGGGGGCAAATTAGATGACTCTGAAAGTCCGTTCTGTTGAGGTGTGACACAGAAAAACGGCCCGCTGTCGGTGTTGCCAGATTGGGGCAGGTTTCTGAAAACAGTTTTGGGCTGGTTGTTAACCTTTTTCACAACATTTATTGGGTTTTTAGAAAGTGTTCACAGGAAAAATCTTTGAAATAGTTGTCACTGTGAGTGTGGCAGAAAAGCACAAAACTTTTAATAAAATGCAGTGTTTTTGCACTTATCTTTTTAGTAGATTTATTTTGAAATTTCAAGGATCTGTTGAACGTGACGTCATCTGTGGTTAGTCATTGGTTAGTCAAGTGTTAATGGGTCGTGATTTTAAAGGAAATATCACCACAAAAAACTCATAAATGGCAGTATTATGTCTTTTCCAGGCACATAGTGACATTTTATAGCACAATCAAGAAATTGTGTTAACTTCAGTTATTATATAAATGCTCTATATGTCAAATATGACTTAAACAATTTTTTTTTGCAATCAATTGTTTTTATTTTAGTTGTTTTACATCCACAAAAACATGTATAATACAACATAATTACAATAGGTAGAATAAGACATAGAAATAGTAAAATATGTGTAGTCCCCCTGTTCCCCCACCCCAATCCTCAACCCCATGGCGACCCCCTACCCCGTTCTCGAAGATCTCAACGTGATAACAAATATGGAAGTGGACAGTTGAGAAGATGAAATCATAACTTATAGTCACATATTAAGAGGATTACTATAATTATGTTGCACCTTTTCTCTAACCAAAGAATAAGCTGCATCCACGCTCTAATCGTTTTTTGACTGGCCGCGTGCATCCTGGCCACTGATCTCGCCATCATAACAATATCTAGGAAGGAGTTGGCCCATTGTTGCCAAGGCAAAAAGTGTGGTGGTTGCCGTCGTAATGACATCATCTTCTTAGCTGCAGTGAGGCCTGCCCACACCAAACGCTTCTGCTGAGAGGAAAGTTCTAAAGTGGAATCGTCATTAAGTAGGAATAAAGACGGTGATAATCGAATATTAGCTTTAAGCAAACCACTCAACATGGCGGAAATTTGTCTCCAGAAAGCAGCCACACTGGGACAATCCCAATACATGTGCATAAAAGAGACTGGAGTCTTAAGTGTACGTAGGTCACAAATAGGAGATGTGATAATTTTCATAGCATGACGTTCCATGGGTGTTCAGTACATCCTATGGATACATTTAATGTGTATAAACTGGTGGTCAGGGTTTTTGGATGTATTGTGGCGGTTCTCCCAAACTGTATCCCAGCAGATTTATAATGCTGTATTTTTGAAATTACAAAAATAAAAACACAAAAAATAAAAGCATATAAAAGTGCAACAACAACAACAACAAAAAAATCAAGCCAGGACTCAATCACAAAGGCGCGTGTTCACGTTCCTCCTCCCTGCTTCGTTACCTACCTCCACTTTAAAAAAAAAAACAAAGACAAACGTTCCATTTAGCATCCAGGTACTCCATTCGCGGCCTCAAAGTAACCCTCTTATTGCCAAAGCTCATGTGTGTTCCCCTCGGTTGGCACTTCCAAACTGGATGGGGGCTTTAAATCATTCACGTCTCGGTTCTACAGATTTAAGTTGATGCCACAGAGGTGGATTGTAAATGCATGACGCCGTGTGAGGCTCATTGTATGGATGTCCTCCCTGTTTTTCACCTGCAGGGTAGTGAGTGGTTGCTCTGTCTTATCAGCACATGGTGGTGTTTAGGCCTGGCAGGGGGGGTTGTTTATGACCGCCAGTGTGTGTGTGCATGTGTGTGTGTGTCTTGTTGTGCTGTACATTTAAACTTGATCTAAGGAGCATTCTCGTCACATTTATTTGAATGATATGAACATGAACAGCTGCTTTTTATCTTTAATGAACGTTTCGGTATTTCAGTTCGCATGCGTTCTTGTTCGGTGCAGATTGTTGCTACATTATACGGTTTAAAAACATTTGTACCGGGTCACATGTTGTCACCCTGAACTTTACTGTATTTTATTGAGATTTTACCAACACATAATAGCGAATAGCTGTTTTTAAAAAATGTGTAATTTCATCTATCAGCGGTTTCCTGGTTGAATTTCTTGGAAAATGCTAAATGTGACAGAACATTAAGACTGCAACTCACCCTGAACATGGAGACGTGGCCGTGGCAGCATCATGCTGCAGGGATGATTTCCTTTGGCAGGCATAGGAAAGCTGTTCAGTGTTTATGTGACTGTCTATCAAAATCCCACTATTACATTATGATGATCAGAACAAATACATGGTATTTTTAATTACCTTAAAACTAAAATGAAATATTGTTGCTGTTTGTTCTATATCTTGCCTAATCTATTAACTTATTTACAAAAATCATTCTTTCACATATGACTTGCTGTCACTCTGGAAGTTTGATCTTATAGTATTTTAAAAAGAATCTAACAGTTCAGTCGTGGAATCTGATTTAGAGGTTCGATTACCTCTGTCAAAATCTGTTGACACGAGGAAGGCGGGTCGTGACAGAAATAAAACCTGAACTACTGCCATGTGATGTGGGTTTGAAGCTGGACCAGAACACAGACAGGAACTCGGACTCATGACGGGATTTAATGGAGAAAACAGAAATAGGGCCAACAAAATTCAAAGCTGCGGCCGAGAAACGGGTTAGTATCAGGGTTAGATATTTTAACAGGAAGATAAAATAAGAAGAAAAGTGGCAGAGGGAAGGTGAATTATAATGCTAGAGTAGAACTGAGACAAAAAAAAATAAAAGTAGAACTACAAATCAAAAAGAAAAGAATAACACTGACCTAAGAGAACAAACTCCAAAGGCACAAGAAATGGAGCATAGGAAGAAATGAAGACATTTAATTCAATAAAAATGAAAGTAACAAATATGGCAAGAGCAATTGAGCAATAATGAGGAGTACAAAGAAAAATGACAAGCAAGTGATCAAATACAAATAAGTCCCAAAATTCAAACACCCAAAGATTATAAAAACATTTAGACTGAAGGTCTTAAACTCCTGGAGAACAAATAACTAAACTACTGAAACACAATGACATAAATGACAAAAGTCCCTTGATTGCAATCTAAAAGGTCTGTAGCCAGATGTAAACACATCATGATAAGGTTTCTGTTCTCACATCTCTTCTCGTGTGACTGAGTGTTTCAGTGTGAATATGAGTCCGTCGTTGGGGCCGACCCCCTGAGCAGCGGCAGCTCGCCGTCTCCGTGGCCACGCCGCTGTCACCCTCAGAGATGGATGGCCTCTGCTCTCAGCCCACTAAGTAATTCGGCCAATGATGAATCGCCACTCTCAGTGACACCCACACAGGAATCATTTGGCCCTGAAGCCAAAACTTAGACGAGGGGAAAAAAAAAAACCCAGACAAAACAAACAAGAAAAAAAACCCAAAGGCCTCTGGCGGCGGCATCCAGTCATCGGTTAGCGTGTTGCTATCCAACGTACCTCCACACCCAACTCACCTCCTCCACAGAGTGAAGCCAAGGCCTTCAATAAGTAGAAAAGACAAAGGTCCGTTTAAACATATCTACCAATGATAATCAGTATTTGGACTTCCAGAACCCTATTCTGGATTATTCCCAGTTCATGTGTTATTTTACAGCCAGAAAATCTAAAAAACACAAAACATATCTAGAAATCTTTTTAAACAAATAAGTGGATACTTTTTTGAAAACAGATTTTCTTTTTTGACAAAAAAATACATTTCTCAGAATGGATCAAACGGTTGAGTCATGAGTGTATATTTTTCTGTTTTAAATTTAATTGAAAGTGACATCAAAAAATGTCTTAAAAGCCTTAAATTTGACCTGCCAAGATAACAGTTAAATATTATTTTATCAGTCAAATCAGCACAGTTTTTATCTCTGTGCTGCCAAAATGTATCCGTGTGAAAAGTTGTTCAGTATCAATTAACTTTAAGAAGTACTCATCAAATTTAGAGACTGAGATTTATTCATATTTTAACCATTTGTTTATACATAGTTTTATCACTTTGAGAACATTCCTGATCTTAAAATGAAAATGAGTTTGACACCCCTGAGATAGATTTTCCAGAGATATAAAAATATATATTGGACTTACACACTACTCTGGAGGGGGACAGGAGAAAAACAAAGTGACGAAAGTGTGACTTTTAGCTGCTTCCATTCACTTACAGTAGCGGTACACTTGTTGGGAGCCGTTTGGTTGCCAAGCGACTCAATTCAGACAACGTCTCCTCCTAAATGGATAAATCATTACATAAATCTTTCCCTTTCGAACTCGCATTGAAGATGAAAACTCTGCAATCTGATTGCGTTAAACACTGAGGCTAGAGTTTAGTACTTTACGTTACCACTCCCTCTATTCCGCTCTTCCTTTACAGGTTTCTCAGTTGTGGAGAGTGAAATAAATGTACAAATCTATCATGCATGAAAATATGTATCTTATTTCGCGCATTCTTGTCCACTTCCCTGTCTGCTTCATACACGTAGTTTTCCGACTCCCGGCGGCAGCCTCTATCAGCCCACATCCAGCTCGCCCCCGCCCGGAGTTTGTTGCCGGCACATGTAAAACAAATCCCCCAACACAAGGAATGACTTAATGAACTTAATGAGGTTTTCTAATTACAGAGGGAAGTTAGCCCATGTCAAATGGGTCTTTTCTGCCTTCCTTTACATGGATTAAGAGGCAGCCTATTAAATCCAAGCCCACATTACAACAGAGGAACAAGGAGGAGGAGGGGGGGTGGGAAACACCATCGGTTATATCTGCTGTAATTCTCTTCTGCATTCAGAGGCTCTCGGCTTCGCTTAAACCGAACGATGCCGGTGTTTTTACAGCGCAGCATGTGAGCGTTGACTTTAAACTCACTCGGGAACGGCGAAACGAAGCATAAAATCAGGACAGAAAATGTCGTGGTGAATGAGTGCGATGCGACATCAATATTATTGGTGTGTTTTAAGTGGAACTTTAGCAGCTGGACCCTTGCCAGGTTTCCTACGTCTCTGTTTTTTGTCGTTATTTGCGCGTCTCATCCCCTGTCTCTTTCACTTCTCCATGGCAGGGAGGGATGATTTACTCTATCATCATTAACACATCAAAGGAGCCAACTGTGTATTTCAAAGTCATCTGATAACTGATACTCTTTAATGGCCCACTGGAACAGTAATTAATTTAAAAAACATCCAGTTTATTTGTTCTGGAAGTGAATAGCTCCCACCAAAGCGGCATAAATCCTGTCAGTTGCTGCGGCTCAAATTAATTTACATGTTGCGTCTCCTTGCATCTTTTGAGAATTTAATTATCTCAGCAAACAGGCTCTGGGTGTGCTGAATGTACATTCTATCACTGGAGGACTGGCGCCAAAACAGCACAGGGGCTCCTTTGTCTCCCCCGCCTCCTATACCTCTGCAACCGCGAACATGAAGGCTACATTTTGGTAGAAAAAGATGCGCAGATGATAGAAACAGTTGGGAGTACAGTGGCATCCAGACTTTGTGCCTGCTGTTAACCCAGTGGCTCCAAGTTAAATCCGAGGACTTTGGAGAGTGCATTTCCAGAGTTAAGACCTTTTAAGGCCTTTTTAAGACTATTGGCAATGAACTTTGAGACCTGTAACATGACAGAAATGTACATAAGAAAATCACTATTTTTTAAGTAGTTGTGTCGTGTGTTTAGCACAGAATGAATGCAGCGTCGTTTGGGTTGGCAACAGAAGTCAGCCAATGGCGGAGGCTATAAATTTACATCTTACCCCTGATATGGTAAAATGTAATATAGCTAGCTAGGTTATATTAGCAGCTAGCTGCAACTGCCTTGAGTTACAGAATGCAAAAATTTAGTTTATGAGGACAAAAAACTACATATACAAGGTTAAATAATTAAATTCTTTGTTGAATTTAAGACATTTTAAGCAATTTGCGAGTGAGCCAATGACAAAGAGATGAACATCATCCAGCCAACTGGCTTTAAATTTACATTTTATCAATGATGGAGACAAAAAAGCTAGCCAGCGAGCTAATGTATATTAGCAGCTAGTTAGTGGTAGCGGCTAATTTGTTTAAATATGTTAGAAGGCAATGTGGTAATGTTTATTTCATAAGATATATTGTTTTTCTGAAGCTTTAAAGCAACAGACAGATACACAATACTGTGATGGGAGAGTTAATATCAATGTTTTAGACTATTCTTGAACAACCAGTAGGTTTCCTTCAGTCAATTAAGTGATAGTAGTCGTATTTAGCTAGGACAGCATTTTGATTTGAACTCATTTCCCTGTGAATGCCAAAAGAAATCCAAATCTACGTGCAGCTTATTGCTGTTGCTGCCATTAGAGCGGAAAGTGGCTCATGAAAATTTTGATCCACTGGCAATTTGCAAGCTTTAATTTGATTTCTTGTCATGTATTCTGGTGCTGTTTTTAGACTCGCATTTTGTATTTAAAGTTGTTTTATTTGAAGCTAATGAGTCAAGCTTGGGGAAAATTTATCCAAGATGATTAAATTAGGGGAGAACAGATACTCCCACACTGAGAGACAGATTTCAAGCTGTTTCTCACTCCAAATCATTTTTTTTTCTCCACTGGGTACTCTCTGTTGTTTTCAGCCACATTTTTTTCTAATTGCTTTCACTCATTTATCTTTCATTGTATCGTAACCTGTGCACACATTTATTCATTTAAAGCCACACCAAAGTGTTTTTTTTGTAGGTAAAAACTTTGCTCATCATTCATTAAAGGACAAATCACACGCTAAATCAGCCGTGAGTGATGGACCGGAGGTGAAATGTGGCAGTGAGAGTTACAGCTCCCCGTCAGCTTTGTTTTGACAGACCGTCCTGGCGCCACGTGCACATGCAAACAAACAGGCACGCACAGAGTCAGCATGAGTCGTCGGGGATTTTCTCACAAATCGGCCCCCTAAAGGGAACGGGGCCAGCATAAATCAGCTGGTGTCAGGGCTACAGACACCCACGGCTCCTTATCGCCACACGCAGGCGGGCATACTCACAGATTGATAGGTAGATAGTGGCTCTGAAAGGCCGGGTGACAGGCAGCCAGGTACAGAGGCTCAGAGAAGCAGGCAGAGGGAGGCAAAAAGGCACCGGGAACAGTTCAAGGACAACCGTCGCACACCCACAGGCTTCATTTTTACGTAATGACCCTCGTTTAGGAAGTTTTGCTTTTGTCTTACAACGATAAAATGAGCTGTTTGAATTTAATCATTAAAATTTTCTTTTAAATTTGCACACGGTTATAGGAGCTTAATTTGTTAAACAAATTATTTTTTATAGTATTTAGAATGTACGTCCCCAACTAACAAAATTAAGATAATTCTGAATGAAAAGTAGCTATTGATTTGTAACCAAAACATAAAACATTTCTGAAACTGTAACAAACTTTGTAGCTCTATTGTAATAATGTAGCAAGTAAATATTTCAGCTAGGATGTGTCGTTCATGGATAATGATCACCTCGGAGGGTTAGAAGCTAATATTGCTAGCCAATTAGCTAGCCAGGTGGCCTTGCTAATTAATTTTCTAGGAAGCAACATTAGCTGCTAAAGTTGGTTTCTAGCAAGCAAATTTGCTTAGCAACACTGCTAATCACTCTAGCACTAGCACTGTTGCTAAGCTAAGTAAAACTGGGTACGAACCTGCGACACAGAAACTTTCTCATCTACTTGTCCAGTGGCAGGTTTTTACATTTGCTAACATAGTGATGAAGTCATTAATAATACAACTTGTATAGTCAAATCAGCCTCTCTGCTGAACTCCACAAACCATGAACAATGGCTAACAGAATATTTTTCCATTAAATTTTAATCAAAATGTTAAACAAAATGCATACAATATGTTTTTCTACTATCACATTCACAAACTAGCATGCCCAATTACTATTTACATAAGTTTATTGGATAATGTGTAACTACCCTTCAACATTTCTTATTTAGCAGAAAGCTAGTTCTAGAAAGATCAGTTTGAAATTTGACGATCATATTTTGTGGTGTTAATCACGCGATAAAACACATTTTAAAATAATCTCTCTGTTTAGCTGACTTGGCTGATTCCAGAGCTGGTCTTAAAGTGGTTAAGAAAACCGAACTGTCCGGGCGTTCCAGAGAGTCGCTAGAGAGCGACATCACCATGACACATAAAATCATGTCTCTGACGTCTGTTCCTCCCTGTGGGCTCTTCTGAAATTCAGTAAAGGATCAGCGAGACGGAGACGGTTTATCCTTACAGATCATGGTGTTTGTTCTCTTTTTTTTTCCCTCAGAATTGATGTCTCAATGTACCAAATCTAGTTTATAAATGCTTTTTTGGGCTACTCTTTACAACGCTGACCTGTGTTAAGATTCCAGGCAAATAAAAGCCCCCTGTTGTGAAAAGTAGTGGCTTTTCCCAGTGGCTGAACGGTATGTATGACAGCACTGCAGATGGTAATTATATACAACGTCTCAGTCGAAAGAAAAGAAAAAAAAAATCGTTGCTGTTAAGCTACAGGCTCAGTATCTTCCCTGAAAACACTTTCTGGGAAAATATTTTGCGATCAACACTGTTGGATTTTTAAGCCACTGGTCTTAATTTTTGGTCGGTTTCCAGTTCACATGAGTAAGTCATAACGTGGTCGAAGCCTTACAAGAAGATTGTATGGAAACCTAAAAAATCTTGTAAGTTTTTGCAGATTAGTCTCGTCTGGTAAAAACCAGGCGAGACTAATCTGCAAGCCTTTCCTACGCTTTGCTTCGTGTAGAGGGTCTGGGCTTTCGGCTATTTAGAAACAATTGCTTGCTGACCTGTGTTGAAGCTTTCAACTTTACTCTTGTTTTCCCGTCACGTATGGCGTGTGTCAGTTCAACATTACCAGGAATTGAAAATTACAGGCAGAACAATTCTAAAACAGCGCGGAAAATCAATGTCACCGTACATAATTTGTTCTTCCGTTTGCTGATTGGCCTTGTAGGAATTCTGCCAGAGAAATCCACTTCAATGGAAGAAAGCCCAGACGGAGCAGTGAAGGGAGATGAGAATGGAGAGAAATTACACCAGAAGACAATAGGTAGGCTAAGATTAGTCTGTTTAACGACAAAAGTAGTGTATGGAACTATTACCCAGAAAAACAAAAGAAACCGCAATACATGTATGCATAATAAAATGTCATCTGAAACTAGGGCTAGAATACGTGGCTGAAAAAGGTATTAGTTTTTTATTTTAAATATCTAAAACACCACCAAATTGGTAGTATTTCCTGTTTTGTCCACAGTGTTCACTTCACGCCGTTTTTCCTTTTAAGCAGTTATGAGGTATGGTGGCAAAACCTTAATCTGTGGCTGCGCATGTTACTCAACAGGTTGTTGCTAGGTAACCAAAGAGTGAGTGAATTAGTTGATGTCGCCAACCTTGCTTAGCTCGCTGTGAGAGGCTGAGCGGCTGAAATCTGTCGGAGTCCAGTGACTATTTTATATATTCAATATTAGAAATTCTAGAAGACATTTTATCTATTGGTATAAACATAAAACACGTTTATCGCGATATATATTGTTACCAATTTAATCTCCAATCCTATCTGGAACTACAGAACGTGACAACAACAAAAAAAAAACTAAAGAAATCTAAAGTGTGTGGACACAGTACAGGAGATTTTGTGAAGCTAGTGTGAGGAGTTTGATGTTGTCCACATTGGTGAAGCTGACAACTTGAGGACAAATGCGTGAAGCAACCCTTCCATACAGACCGTAGCACTGCAGGGCTCCCCTCCCTCCGATCTCCTCTGCCGTTTGGAGCTAAACAGACAAAGGCTTGTGTTACTGTCAGAGCGCATTTGATGCACACTGTGTTATAAACAGCTACGCTGAGTGGCTCCTCACCCATCAGAGCCCACCTAGAACAAATCGAGGCCGTTGTTCCGTTTCATGGTCCTGTCTGCTGCGGGTCGTCCGCTGAAGGTAACTCTGTGCTTTCCTAACAGAGGACTCGCTCGTCTATTATTCACTTTCACAGTTCTCCTTTTGCTTTTATCCCTTTGTCTTCTCTATTTAGTTTTTTTTGGGGGGAGGGAGAAGGGGGGGGGGCTTCTTTTTATGCTTTCTTATGACGTTGGATACTCTGGGACAGATATCACAAAACTCTCTCTGTCCGGCAGCTGCGCACACAAGCCGAACCTGCCGATGACTAAATGCGACGTGTCAGCTTGGAAAAAGGCAGCTGTCCACTGGAGATCAAAGCAAGTGAAACTATGGAGTGACTCAGAGCAGACACGTCAGGGACCAAAGAGCAGCACACACACACGCACACCCACGGCGCTGTGAGTTTGCCGACTCTGTGCAGACAATCAGAACCTAGTGAGAATAATGACGATATTGTGATATGTTTTTAGAGCCTTTGGAGATATGTCACACGTCTCCTAGCAACTGATTGGTATCATGGAAGTCCATTGGAGATTTTTCTGTCAGTTAATATTTATATATGTAATAGTAATGATTAACCAAACACACAGTGCTTTGTGATCATTCTAAAGACCGATACCAAGTTGAGTATTGGTATCGGATCGATAGTAGCGCAATGAGTTTGGTACTTTAGTTTATATTTTCTCCTCCGAATGCAGGAATTAAAGCGTCCAATATCAAGAGTGTACATTTTCAATGTGAGAGTAGCATTTCATATATTTGTAATGTTTGCTCTGAAAATGTATGCTTTCTTTTGTTCATTTCCCTTGTTAGCATAGTTTTTTCATGATCTGTTCGGTCAGCTTAAAAAAATGTGTCTGAAACCCTTTAATATTCAAATCTGAAATATGAATTTGGCTGACTATTAACTATTGAAGGAAAGACAGTACTCCTGTTTAGGTTATACGCGGATTATAGTTATCCTATAAACAGTTGTGTGTAGTAGAAGGTAATAGGGGAATTATTTCATTTGTATACTGCTACATTGTTTTCTGTTGTAGTTGGTTAAAACACTTGCCTAAAATCTTTGCCCTGTATTTTATCTCAATCATAATCAACTGAAGTCCCCAAATGATTCAATGATAATGACAATGTTTAAGTATCGTATCGGTATTGCTCTCGGCTATATTTATCTATGTCGTATTGGATCGATACCAACATTCCCAGTAGCGCACACCCCTACTTTGCAACAGTTCCTTACCCTCAAACTTTCTCAGGTTTTGTCATCTGTGCTGCGTGAAAATTGAAGTTTAATGTGGGAATTCTCGACAAAAAGGTTGCAACATGTCTCGAACGCATCAATAAAATGAATGAGCGAAATTAATTTTATGCGATAGACCAGCAAAAAGTAGACTCTTATTGTGATGAAGGAACTAATTTTGATTAAAAATAGCATAGGAGCTGTGGAGTTGAATGTATCAACAACACAACTCTACAAATCTGACCCTTGTAGATGAGCGCTGAGAAGGACATTGTTGAGAGAAATCTGTAAGAAGTCAATATGTGGAAAAATGACCAGATATTTCATATCTACCCTGCTGATGCCAAAATGGAACTATTTGACCCACATTAAAAAATGCTTCGTTTGGCAGAAAAATTAAACGTAGCCCTTAACCCTCAAGAGGCTGGATTTTGACTGTCCAACCGGCCAATTTCAGATCAGATGGGAATGCGGTCATGAGCCAATATGTGAGGTCATTAATACCTTATTTTTCACTTTTGTAATTGTTACTTTTGGAGTTCTATGATGCTTCTGACTGTCTCTCATTCTACAGCTTGTTGGTTCCGATTCTTGTTTTGTGTGGCAAATGGCCTCTTTCCTTGTTTGTTGCCCTTGGTTAGGCTACAAATGCGGCATCGAGTTGCATTCTGGACGAGATTTACATCATATTTATTGGTCTATTTTATTGCATTTCAAACTGATGTTTTGTCAAGTTTAATCACAGCTTTTCTTTCTGAGAGAAACTGCGGGCAAAGAAATCTCCACTCGCACATCCAGCATTTCGAGGAGCATTGAAGAGATCCCTCTCCAAATTGTTCAGCCTGCTCCTTCTTCAAAACGCCGAAGCGGAAACGAGCAGAAGCGCCAGTCACCCTCTCTCCCCAGCCGCGAGTCAGGTGTGCACTTTCGTAGTCAAAGAGAGTCGTGAATGCGGAACAAATGAAGCCTCCGGTGCGCCGATTCAAACTTTCACGTCTCGATAACGACCTCACTCTCCTACGCCATTACTCATCATTCATGGAGCTCCGGCTGAGGTGGGAAGCTGCTGCTGCTTTCTCCTGCATGAGACAGAAGGCGATTGGGAGGACTGGGGAGGGTTGACGGGTTTTGTGTGACTGAAATAAAGTCATTTGGAGTAGTTTGGATTACAAATCCCTCTCAGAATAGTAGCCGTATTTACCTTCGTGTGGCATTTACCTGTGATTTGAAAGGCATATTTTTAGTCTAAACCTTAAATATGGATTGATTTCTGTATGACTTGATGATGGATGGGTGGCCAAACAAAATCTCAACCCTTGATCTCTCTGTCTGTTGAGGCGTTCACAATCTTCAACATGCTGTAGATGAACAGCAAAAATAGTTTTTTTTTTCTATAATACTCTATAACACAAGAATGTAAACTGAAAATCAAAAAAATATTGTGCAAGAATGACATTGTGTTTTTTTAATCTCACCAAAAAATGCACATTGGTTTCCAAGCCCATTAAAGCTGAGTTCACACATAGCCACGTATTTGCACTTTTTGCTAGCCAGGCGCAAAATGTCGTGTTTTTATTGAGCACCGGAAGGAACGTAAAGGGGGGTTCTGTAAAGGGTTCTGAAAAAATTTCAAGTCTTTTATTCCATCATGAGAAGATTTTTGTCAGCATTTCGGACACTTCTCAATCCTTCCCTACGAATTCACCCTCGGGTAAAGCCATGCAACATCCAGAGAGCATAAAGAAGTCAAAAGCTTAATTTCAGACAACCAGGATGCTAAATGTTGGAATTTATGACAAGACTTAAAGACTGAATAATACAGTAGAGGACAGGAAAATAGGTCAGTTATGCTAGCTTGAATTTGACAATCTTAACATGTAGGTGTGCTGTGGAATTTGCTTCAGTTCAGCTAAAACAAAAGGTAAACCGTGCACCTATTTTCTGACAGATCAGAAAATAGGTGACTGTCAGGAGTTTAAGTTAACTAATCAAGCACAGCTGTCTTCAGATGACCACTTATTAATTGCAAAGTGAACAACAAGACAGAAAACATACTTTAACGGACTGAATTTTCTGTTCTTTGTGTGGAAAATGAGTTTTTTTGGTGCTGAGTTCTGACAGATGTTAAGTAATCTCTGCTCTGACATCTAACAGAGCTGTTGTCAGTCAGTTGCTATGGCAAAGGGTCTGTGAAGAGTACAAGTGGTTTTGAGTTGTTTTTCTGTGTTGTGGCGCGTTGCACTAAGTCAATTGATTTACGGCAGCAGTGCGTAAACCAAAAGAATCGTGTTTTTGCCTCCAGCATTGTGCACTTCCGCGAAATTCCCAGATGTAAACGAAAACATGCAATGTGCCTCTAGAATGTTTTTTTTTTTGCTGCCCTCCAGTCCCTGAAAAAAAACCTCTCAAGGGGATTACATTTGTGTTATTTGTAACATCTTTTGCATTCCTATCCTGCCACCCCTGATGATAAGAAGCTCTCCAGACCGTATGGCCTTTGACCTCTGGGCACGTTCCGGGTCAGATGGAACTTATTAGTAATCTGCAAGAGAACCGTCTTTGAAACCACAGTATTTGTGTGGATTCTGGGCTTAGTACGCGTGAACAGACAGCACCCGAGATTATTTTTTATGATGACACAAGACATACCATCATCCTGTTGGCGCCAAATCAGAGAAACGACAGCAAAACCCTTTCAGCTTGTCTACACGCGAGCGTTCTGCGGCTCCATTATTCAGTACGTTGGTGACAGTTTGAGAACTAAATATATCTGCTCTTGTTCCCTTTAGCTGTGCTTGACTGTACATTCATTTCAAGTGAATTTTTTTCCCTTTCTTTCTTTCAAACGAGCAGGTGAACAATGGCGAAGACTCAAAAAGGAGACGTTTACTCGGCACCTCTGAATCAAATCACTTACCAGTTACCAATGTGACTGAGTGTGTATATTGGAAAGATCCGTCAGATTTGGGGTTTTTTTGTTTGTTTTTTTTTGGGATGAGTTTCTAAAAGATAGATTGACTGCTTAATGTGAAAAATAATAACGTTGTCAAGCCTTTTCCGCGGAGGATGTAGACTTTAGAGACCTGGATTGCACAACAGCAGGAAAAAAAAATATCCGAATCTTGTTTCCTCTTCACATTAAGTCAATCCTGATATTTTCATTTCCAAGACACTGAGTGCACAGGAATTCCTCTCCCCCATCCTTTCTGCAGGCAGTATTATCACAGCATCAACATTTACCGCAACATTAGTGTCACTCTTAAGTAGCCGAGGAAAGTGCTTGTCGTCCGATAAAAGTGCTTTTCTTCCCTCCATGAAAATAAATTTATGTACAAGCACAGCGCCATTTTCATTTCACTCAGAAGTCTTTTTTTTTGTTGTTTTTAGTCCCTTTTCAGGCTTGTTTTGTAATTCATGTAAATTCCAGGCAACCAATGTTAGCATTTTATTATTTTTTTTATTGAACTAAAGACATGGTTTAGTTTTTTTTTCCCCCAGGACATACATACTACACATAAAATGTGTCTAAACATCAAAAACGTCTTTTTAGCAAAATTTGTCAACATCTTAAAATGATGCTTTCACAGTCTAGCGTACTATTAAAAAAGCCACTTGGAGTTTTATTCGTTCTTTTTTTTGTCACATATAGATGTTTATAAATGTCAAACACATTTGAATTTCAGACAAAGAAATCCGGAGTTATTACACACCAATTTGATCCTATACCAAATCCTTAATTAAACCACTTTTTGTTCAATTTTGCAAGACATAAAGAGAAACTTTCAGGCTGAAACATCTCAAGACGTAACACATCTTGACCTGATCAAAGGGAATTTTGCCCTTGTGGCAAAAACCTGATGTCAAAAATGGTAATGCACTGTCTGGAGCTCTATAAAGAGGCTGTGTCTACAGATCAACAGGAATTCATCTATGATTTGGCCAACGTTCTCCATGATTTGTTTGTTATACACGCTTGACTTTGAAATAAAGCCCTTTTTCCATGTTTAAAACGCCTTTCTACCAAATACTAGGAAAGGTCAACTATTGGCTTTAAAGACGTTGATGCAAAATCGTAACTGAGCTAAAACTAAGGGTATTTCGTCTGATTTAACCCTTCCAGACCAAAGGTAGCAGCGACGATCCAGCCAAATTTGTAGTACCGTAATTCTGCCACACTTTGCGCTGTCTGAAAAATTCTTGCGCGTTACAGCCAATATCGGGTTATTACGGTAATTTCACCCCCACCGTAGCAGGGAGTGAAATTAATCTGAGGGGCATTCTTTTCATAGACGGTAAATTGCGAAAATAACTCGCTAGATATTGAAAGTTCCAGTTGTTGTAGATAAATGGGCAAATATGTTTAATCACAGGACATTTAAAGAACTGCGTACAATTAAAATAAGCAAAAACATCCAGGAGGAGATTTGAAACTTGAAACCTAGGGTTAATGTCTGTTTCCAATTCGCTTTGATAAATTAGGCTGATCGTAACAGTAGCGCTGTTGTTGCATCAACAGAAATCAAACAATTTTCATTTCATCCCTTGTCATAGAATTGGACTATAAATCTGACTCTTTAGCTGCACAGATTGTTTTTTTATATTTTGTTCTTAATACACAAATAGATTTTCTTTTCTTCTCTCCTTGGAAACCGCGGGTTCAGAAGTTGCTTTGTTAGGAATTTTACACACTCCACATTCCCTTTCCTCTCTCCCTCTCCTCCCAGTCAGACGGCCCGTGTGCGTGACTCCCGAAACTTCTGACTAGCCATGTTCTTCAAACATCATGCCGCAACCAAAGCATGGCAGGAAGACAGATAGTCCCTTCAATGTATAGTGACAAACAAATTAGTGCAAAGATGCCGCTCGCTGCATACCAGATGTGTCGGGCTCTGTGGCACGGAACAGCCGATGAAAAACTGCCCGCGTCCCATCTGTGCCGTGCAGCCAGCGTCGGTGCAGCAATTTGCGTTGAACAAAGTAGTGCAAACAGTCCATCTGATTATATGCGTCATGATGTGAGGTGTGCAACACTGGTGCAGGAGATCACACAGGAGTTTTATTTGATTAGGGGTGTCATTTAACTGGGACGGAAAAGATAAATGAGAGAAATACTGTTCCCTCTCTTGGTATCACATTTTCAAAAAGCTGGCAATATTTGCAGGATGGTATTTTCTGCTTGGCACGGTGTGTTCACCAGTTGGAAACGCCATGATATGCACCATGAAATCATCCGATTTCAGTCTCTAGTAAATTTCTTTGGTGCATCTTTTGGACAAAGAAATTTTCCCCCAATTAACAAAGGTGGGTAGAACATCCAAAATGTGTGCTAGAATAAGAGTAGCTCTACTTCAACATATTTTTACACAAGTAAAAATATGTTTAATAAAAAATATCCATCCAAGAAATTACTCAAGTAAGAATAAAAAAGTAGTTGGTAAAAAAGGCTATTCGAGAACTGAGTAACTGATGAAAAATATCAATTATTTGATATTTAAAGGGGCATTAATATGTATTATCCAGGCACATGGTGACATTTTATAGCCAAATCAAGTAACTATGTTACTTTCAGTTGTTGCTGCCTATATCAGGTATGACTTTTAAAAAAAATTTCACTTCATAATTTAACGCCTTAAGATTGGGCCTCTGTCGCTTTAAGAAGCTCCTGCTCTTTCTGAAACTCCACCTACAGAAAGCCATCATAGCATCGCTCTTCTTTTAACTCTTTAACAACATTTATACCGGCGTTTCACTGAGAAGTAGCTCCTGTCATGAGCTCAGATGTTCCACCGGGTGCCGGCTATTCCGAAGGAGCAGATTGGTGGAGACGTGGGGAAGGGCTGTTCTGTGAGGTGGAAGCTTAGAAAGCTCCAAAGACTCAAAGGCGGAGCTAGGCTCACCCAGGCTTTTTGAACAGCCAAATGGTTGCCACGGAAGATTAAAGGATTTCTCAAACATGCATGAAAGAGTCAAGGCTGCACTCCATGTATGTGTTTGATAAGGGAATAATATTTTAGCATGATGTAAAACTCAAAAAGTCGATTTTACAAAATACCACCCCTTTAAGGGGTATCAAACAGCATGGATTTTGCTGTGGGTTACAATATATAGCATTTGTTTTCTTTGAGACTCTCTTTGCAGTGGTTGTACTCCTCTTGAGTGTTTTCCCTTTAGCTGAAACTGCCAGGTCTCTTGCACTGAAACGGCTCGCATCTAACGACTCCCACACGCTCTGAGATCGGAGACCACACGCAGGGGCGGAGGGGTTCGCATCACCAACTGAACACCGGGTCAGGTTACTCATCTGCCTAGTGCTGAGGCAGCCAACAAAGCGGCATATCGCTCACACCCCCCCCCCCCCCCCCCCCCCCCCCCCCCTCCCCCCCCCTCCACCGCCCCCCCCGCCCGCGCTCCCGCCCACCACCCACCCCCAGC